>JARHVA010000944.1:1800000-1985000 GCA_037957365.1 Torreya grandis
GTCAAAAACCTAGTTGGAGGTTGTCAGTGGCTAGACTTAGGTGTCTACAGTTTGCCCTTATTTGGGAAGGCATTGAAAATCATAGGCAAAGCAATGTCTTCTCAAATAATGAGAGATGGCCTATATTCCAAAAAGAAGATGATTATTGAATGACAAAGTCCAAATGGTTTTGGAAATCCTATGATGATGCTCCTTCGAGGGAGTGGCCATCACATTATTTAATGAATGGTGCCTCAAAAAGAAACAAGAAGAATTTTTTTTTTAACCCATGGTTGAGATTAATCCAAACAAGAAAATGATTGCATGCATTTATGTAAAAAATATTTTGATTTTACCAAAGGTAGTTATAATGAAGAATAAAAGTCAAAATAATGATTTCCCCATAGGTGGTTATAATCATTTAAAAGGACCTAGATTGGCTAAAGATGATTGTCCTCTACTTAGGGCTAATTATCAAGCATAACTCAAGGATATAACTTGGAATATAGATTAAAGATGAGTGGGTTAAAAGTGATGAAAGATATGGATAGAAGAATAAGATTGATCAGTATGAATGATTCAATTTTACCTGCCAATGAGGAGATGATCATCTTGATTAGCAATGATACAACTAGAATGGTTAATGGGTTGATTTGATCAAGGGTGGGATGGGAAGATTTGCCAACATGCCAAGGAGAAACTTCTATGGCTCCATTGATTGTATACCTTCCTAAAGCTAATTTTTGTTGTAGCATGTGATGGTAAGCTTTATGATAAAACACCATGAAGACTTGGCCAAAAAATGCATAAAAACTAACTCTCGATATAATAAATATACAAAAACAAAACACCAATGATAAAAACCATGATGATAATGTTAACATATGAAGGACTCAATTATAGGTGTGCACAAGGAATCACCCAATGGATGTACATAGATTGAGTCAAGGCAACATTGTTGAAAACAAACAAATAGTCAAGCAAACAAACAAACAAATAGAAAAACAAACAAACAAACAACCTAAAATAAATAAATAAATAGAAAGCTTGAAAATAAAAGAAAAAGAAAGCATCCTAATAATGACCATGCCCCAGTAGGGTGGATTGAGGATAATTGACTAGGCTTAGATAGGATAAATCATTTTGGCATTTTGAGGTATCTTAACTTGTTAGAGAATGACAAGATACCTGCTCACAAAAATGGTGAGAGCATTTGGCTTAGGTTGCTCACAAAATAGTGAGAGCATGTAAAAAGGGGGATTGAGGTGACCTCAACATGAATTGAGAATGACCCACATATTCCTAAAATGACCTCAAGTCATATTAATTCCATCCACATAAAAGGTAAGGAAAAACCAACTAGGTCCCACCAAGTTCTCAAATCTGGCAAATGGCCAGTCAAATGAAAATAGTAATGGCAAGGTGATGTGGAAATGCATGATATAAAAGTGTTGCCCTTAGTTTTTCCATAGGTAGTTATAACTAGGATAAAATTCCATAGGTCGATGATATTGATTTTCCCATAGGTAATTATAATTAGTAGCAAGACTGGTGAAACATTGATTTGCCCATAAGTGGTTATAATCAAGCTTACATAAATAAAATTGATAGGATGAAAGATATCTTGCTATATCAACTATCACACTAATTTCATAGAATATCATTATAAACATAGATTAGATTTATTGTTGAAACCTGATTGAAATCCCCTTATGAAAAGTATGGGAAAAAAAACCAAAGGAACCAAGATCAAAACAGGATTAGGTAAGACAACTAAAAATAAGATTTGGTCTAGATAGGAATGGAATGGTTAATATGATATGATTTTTATTAGGATTATGATGGTTTTTTATATATTGGATAAAATGGTAGTAGGTTTTCCCCAAATGATGGTGTGAATGGCTAGGTATATTCGACAATGGTAAATGGATATGTAACAATGACAATGACATGGCAATGTGAAATGGTATGGTACATGGCATATGATTCTATTTTTTTATTGAGATGGAAATGCACATCCTAAAAAAAAATGATACAAACATAATACTTGATCATATTAATTGCTACCCCACCAGACATGCCATTATGTGAACTATAAATTTGACTCAAGAGAGGATGGTTAGTATAGTGTTAGTTTCAAAATAAAAATAAAATGAAAGAAACACACTAACTAGAATAACATCTCTAGGCCTAGACACTAGGGAGAGATTAGTTAACAAACATGAATAAAATACACAACTAAAATGAAAAATAAACCTTTTTTTACCTTCCTTGGATGCTCCAAAATTCTTGTTGTAGTGGCTTGCTCAGCTTATGCTCATGAAGTCCTTGGCAATGGAAGCTTGGCTACCTCCATCTCTCCTTGGCACCTTTGGCTTATGGCTTGGCTTGGAATAAATTTGGAATGATAACACTAGTTGTATGAAGCTTTATAATCAATTTTTTATTATAACTTTGCATAATCATGTGTTAAAATTCATGTGGTAAGGCCTCATATTTATAATTTTTTATAAATATCTAGAATCAACCTAAACCATCCATCTCAGGATTGAGATGTGTGGCTAAGGATTAATACAATTATGAAATTAAAATTTATAAATAGGCTAATCAATATTTGGGATATAGTAGCAATTAAGAGGCATAGAGGGCTTTGATGAGGCATGGGAGGCATGAATCTTGATATTTGTGGTATTTATGGCCTAAGGATGTCTTGCCAAGAAATGAGGTCACCTGATGATGTAGATATTCAATATTCATTTCCAATAATGAGATATTTAACAAGTTTCCATGGAATTATTAATTAGGCTCTAACTTGGATTAATTATCTCTAAGCATGATTAAGTACTTTGTGCACAAATTATTCAAATTGATCAGAATGCCTTATTATTGGTCCAAAATTCAACTGGATTAGAATTGAAAGTCAGTGTTAGATGCATTGGATCTATTATCCCATTTAGGATGTTACCAAAATAAAATAATAAAGGCACGTGTCTCATGAAAGAGTTTTGATAGGAAAGAGCAATTCATAGTACCCAAGTGCAAAATTGGCATTTTGACTCAGAATGATCTGATCAAAGTTAGCTAGCCCATAAATTTCATTGCCTCATTTAGGGATACCCTAACCAAAATTGGTATTTGAATATGTTAATTTCAACTCATTTAATGTGCTTTAGTGTTTTTAGGCCAAATTGTGCACTTTAGGTGGAAATTGGTCAAAAGTTTGGTTGGAGGTTATCGGTGGCTAGATTTGGGTGTCTACAAGAGAAGTATGGGAATGGTTGGCTACGTTAGCAAGAATGAGTTAATTTTTTAAAAAACTTATGGGATGACTCAAATGAGGTTGAGAAAGTTGTGGGTTTGGGTGGGATGAGTTAGCATGTGAATTAGAATAAGGTGGAAGATGTTGGGTGAGGTGTAAAATCTAGATTTTGTATTTAAATAAGGATTTAAAGTTTACACGATTAATTTAATTTATTTAATTATTTGAATTTAGAGGGAGATGTGATGAATTATATTAAGAAGAATTATTAATAAGTTTTAGATTTAATTAGATACTAAATATAATTTAGGTGTCTACATTTTCCCCTCTTGGAAATAGTGTTATGAAGAAATATTGTTTCAAAGAATAGTAGAAGTAGAATGTTGATGATTAAGATGGAGAAAGTTTTCCTAAATGAATGAAAATGAGTGTGATGATTCCCCCTTGAGTGTTTGTGTGATAAAATGGACAAACACTCAAAATCGATGAAAGATGGAATTGGACAAGTGATAAATTAACATATTATAGATTTGATGTCAAACTTGCAATATATGGAGGTTGTGTAAATAGGTTGTCTCAAGTTAATTAAAAATAGAGTATGGATCTAAAAAATAATATTATTTTACCATTTGTAGATTTCATGATTAGTTTTTACTAATGATGCAAGGGTCAATTGAGTAGTTGTGGGAATAATATATCCCAATGATAATAAGTCACATATCTAAAAATAAAAAAAATGTATTGAATTTCAATTTATAATGATAAATTTATGGAGATTGATTGTTTCAATATTTTAAGAAAAAACTAGAATAAGTTGATTTAATGTATCCTAAAATTTTGAAGTCAAAATTGATGAAGAGTGATTAGAATGGAGGGATGGGGAGAAAATATTTTAAATGGGGTAAAAATATAAATAGAAGAAATGGGGTCTAGAATTTCATTTGTGTAAATTTGATTTTAAAAGTTATTTATAAGAGAATTTGATTGGAGAGATTTACATTGAGGTCTTGGAGAAAATATGGATCACATTCTACACCACGAACACTATTAGAGTGAGTGAGGAGGTTTCAGAGACTTGAGAGGAGTGGACCTCTGATAAGTTAGTTTTTGTTTTAAATTTTTTGCATTTAATGTCATTTAATAGAGTTTAAAGTTGATCAAAATGAATTTGTAGATGGTAGATCTATGAATTTGGTAATGAAAGTTATGAATTTGTTAGAGGAAGCTACAAATTTGTGAAACATAGAAGTGAATTTGTATAATAGGGTAGACGAATTGTGTTAGGGTAGAAATTGGGCAAAAATAGTGATTTCATAGTTTAGCAGTCATGAAATCATGAAAAGGGGATGCAAAATCATACAAATGGGTCACAAAATCATGAAAATGAGAGGTAAATTTGTTTTAAGGGTAGAATATGGATTAAGAAAGGAAAAATTGAATGGATTGATAGCAAAACTACATAATTTAGCAGTGAAAATGCTTAATTTAGAAGTGAAAACATGTTTTAAATAGAGAAATAATATTTTAGTAAAAGATAAACAACTGGTATGAAAATGATTTATGAATACATGGATTGAAAATGTTGGTTTAATAGTAGATTAGGCGTTTTTTTGTTTTTTTTATGCTTTTAATGTGGGTATTATTTGAATTTTATTTAAGTAAAATTAATTAGATGTTAACATGTTTGATTTTGTAGCAGGTATTAATAGTACTGATGACTCGGGAGCAGAGACCTAGATAGATGACATAGATGGATAGCTTTATAGAATATGAGTTCAGAGTTCTAGAGATGAGTGGTTTATCTTACATTGCATAGATGTTGGAGATTCAAGAAAATAGGGTGCTACTTACAACACTTGTAGAGAGATGGAATAGTGAGACTAATACATTTCACATACTGATAGGAGAGATGATAGTCACATTAGAGGATGTGTATCAAATTTTGAGTATTCCAATATGAGGGGGATGGGCGTACTAGGGGCATGGTCCAAATGAGATTACATTTTTTAGGATTTTTGGCAATGGTATGATTCCTATTATTAGGGATAGTGTGGATGTAGATTATTATACTAAATGAAAGATGGATTCTGTGATGATTATACTTATGGTTATTGTCAGTGGAATTAAGCTACCTAACAAGAGTGGGAGGTTATGTCCTATTGGTCTACTAGATGTGATTGGAGATATGATTGAGATGGGTGAGCATTTTGCATGGGGTCTATGTGTACTAGCATGCCTTTACCAGGATTTACATCATGAAGCTTATATATATGGTAGGGAGCTTAGACCTTCAACATTAATATAGGTATGGTACCATGATCACATTGCTATAGAGAGGTTGATTGGACATATGAACACTCAATTTGTCAATGAACAATTGGCATATGGATAGTATATGATTATTGGCACTCATAAACCATGTTTAGGTGATTTAGATTTTTACAGGCTATTGATGAGCTAGGTGATGACTAGATCACTTGGAGACCTTATAAGGAGATTATATTTCAGTGGGCACAATGTGACTTACATATAGATTATATGATGATTCCTTGCTACATTATCATGACACATGATTATAACATAGAGAGATATCACCCATATAGGGTGATGATATAGTTTGGGGTGAGATAGTATATACCAATTGGTTTAGATATATTTGCATGATCAATGAGGGAGAGAGCATAGTGGGGGATGACCATTGATCCAATGATAGCTAATCATATATTATCATAGTTGTAGATAGTTAGATGGAGTGACCAAAGAGATGTGATTGATGTAAGAGTTATGAATGGATGTAAAAATTGGTGGGCTCGATAATGGCCATTGAGACTAAATATATCATATGTGCCATCACAAATATAGAGATAGAGACTAGTGGCCAACTTGAGTAGGTATCCATGAGGCATAAGATTGGGAGCACAGATTAGGAAGGATATTATAGGAGACAAGGGAAAATCATGAGCTTGAGGTATAGGATGTGTGATGGAGATTAGTCAATTGTATGATGTAGAGATTATAGAGATGGAAGATGTTGAGACTCTATGTGAGTCAGGGGTTGATATAGATGTGGATACAGAGATGGATTTGGATATAAAGCAAAGGGTTAGAGGAGAGAATCCATTCATAGTGATTGATAGTGAGGGTGATAGAGTGGGGTAGGATGTAGTCATGAAAGTATCATAGGGCACTCAGATAGATAGAGGGGATGTGTTTAGTTATTCATGCACGTCGAGATCTTAGGAGGAGTAGGTTCTTGTGGACAGACTCTGGGAGGATATTAGAGCTCATTATAGGGAGATTGTTGGTTTACATAGGGAAGTGTCTAGATTATAGGGAGTGGCAAATGGAAGGGGTTACTAGATTAAGGAAATTAGATGATTGCAGTCTGAAGTTGATAGGTTATATGTTGTTATTGATGGGATAGATAGAGATGGCGTGGATACAATAGTTATTACACATGATGTGGATACCCAAACTCCATAATACATAATGTTGACATAGTGCTATAGATAAGAGAGATATATTGTTAGGACTGAGTTAGTAGAGGTGAGGGTATTACTATATGGATAGGGATACATTATGACATTAAATAGGGTGATGAGGGCCATGGAGCAAGCCACATATTATAAGAGCCTATACGAGGAGGCTGTGCCACATTTTCAGAGGGCAACATCTTTTAGAGAGTACATTGTGAGATAATCTACATCAATGAGATCAGTTCAGAGAATTAATTCAAAGAGGTCAGTGGGGTAGGTAAAATGTGTGATGGGTCCTCCATAAGGCACACTACAACACAAGGAGTTATTCCCTAGACTAGATACTCCTTGAGAGGGACAAGATGAGACATGGCATAGTGTTTATATGATAGATTGGTTCATCAATGTATATATACATATTTTGATTTGTATCTTATTGTACAAACACATTTGAGATATATATTATGATTATTATGAGACCTTGTATTATGTGGGTGAACATTATGGACTACTTATTGATTTTATGTGAACTTTACGCATGATTGACATATGCATGGATATATGTAGCATTGGTTATATTTCTTGCATTTAGATTTATGCTAGTATGTTTTAATTCTTTTAGAACATGGATTATGTGATGTATGATTGGATTTATGAATGAAAGGATTAGTATATGACATACTATTTTACTTTGTTTTTTTGTTTCTTTCATTGGATTTCCACAAATAAAGAGTTTTGAGCAACCTAATTTTTAAATAACATAAAACACATTACCACCAATGATATTTAATAATCATGATGAATGTTGATGTTTTAGGCATAAAAACTAAAATAAAGAATGAATTTTTTAAAAGTGAAGTACATCATGATATAACAAAACCATATCCATACTACTATGAAATTCATGAAATAATCTACATAGAAAACATTAATTAACAACAAGATGCGAAAACAAAAGTAATTTAAATGATACTAGCACACATAATTTAATAGCGCAACAATATTAAGAAAAAATGATACACAAATAAACAAACAAATATTAATTCTAAAGATAAACAATTGATACATTGAAAAATAATCACAATGGACAAAGTAAACAAAAAAAGTAAATAACCATGTAAATGGTTAGAGATAACATGAAGTAATAACCAACTTAATGGTTAAGGAGGAATATAGCATAAAACACATAACACCAATGATATTGAATAATCATGATGAATGCTGATGTTTTAGGCATAAAAACTAAAATAAAGAATAAAATGTGTAAAATCAAAGTACGTCATGATATAGAAAAACCATAACCATATTATTATACAATTCACAAAATAATCTCCACAAAAAACAACAATTAAAAACAAGATGTAAAAACATAAGAAATAATAATATTAACACATACAAAATGACAGTGCAACATGTTGTCCCCCAAAAAATGTCACTCATTTTTAGGACAACATATAAGTTATTTTGGTCTTGTAAAGACCAAAATATCTCTCCTTATTTCAAAAAATTGTTCTAAGCTTTCAAAATTGGGAATTATTCAAGCTTTTTCAGTTAAAGGACTAATGGTTCAACAGGTTCAAAGGCTTCTACAGGGAGGTTCAATCAAAAGAATCAGTTTCCAACACTTAGTCATTTTTAGGATTGGTACAGCACCTTAGTTCAAAGGTTCAATGTCACTGGCAATAGTTAATCACTTCATAAAGGTTCAACAGGTTCAAGGTTTAAAGGTTCAACATAGTTTAGAAACTATTTCAAATGGTCAAGACTTAGCCAAAACAAAGACATTGAACCATTGAACCAAAGTTGGTTCACTCAGTTGATTCATTCAAAATGGTTCAAAGGAGCACCCTAAGAAGAATGAGTCAAGCGGAAGCTGCCACATGTCGTCTACCGAGCCCCATTGCACTTTGTTTCTAATTGCAATAGAAGATGCTACCCATCCCTGCTAAAGCTTGTTAAGAGCCTCCAAGTGTCAATGTCTGCAATCTCTTCCCTTAGCTTCACTGTTTTGAGTAAAGACCATGGTGGGTCTAGGGACAAGTGACTAAATGATGTGGAATGCACCAAGTGTCTACATCTGCATGAATAACAAATGCATTCAGAATGTGCCACATCTCCCCTGCAAAGATCGTTAGAGGCTGCCCAGTATCATCATCCACGAAACCCTGATAGAATCTCGTGGATGCCACCACATGTCATCTTCTGAGCCTCATTTCACTTTGATTCTAAGAGCCACAGAAGCCACCACATATCCTTTGTAATGAAGTGGAACACACCAAGTGGCATCATTTGCATGAATCTAAATGAGTTCCACATAGTTCTATAGTGTTTCTAAAATGTGACAGATGCTACCACGTGCCCCTCATCAAAGTCACAACGGATGTTTCCATGTGTCATCCATTGGGACACAGTATCAAAGCAATGAAACCTACCACATGTCTCTCATCAAATGTAGTGGAAGCTGCCATGCATCATATTTTGTGAGAAACTAATATAAGTCCCAAAGACTTTTCAAAGGTAGCTAAAAGCTCAACAGAAGCTGCCACATGTCATCCTCCAAAGAATTCTCAAGAGGTAAGTGGAAGCTGCCACCTTTTCATTTGTAATTCCACAGAGAGTGACACATGTTTACATCTATGATTCTAAATTTATAATAGGTTTTAAAGCCTATATCAATAAGCATTTCTCATAAAATTTGTAGAATGTACCACGTGTCCCTTGCAAAATTTTAGTGGAAGCCAACAAGTGTCAATCTCTGCAATTTCTCCCTCCTGCTTCTTGTTTTCATAAAGACTGTGGTATATCCATAGTGAGCTGCTAAAGAAAGTGGAATGTGCCATGTGTCATCATCTGCCTGACTCTCCAAAGACAAGTGGAAGCTGCCACTTGTTCATTTATAACTTCATAGAGAGTGACATGTGTCTGCGTCTGAGTTTTAAACAAGTTTATAAGCTTCTCCCAAGAATTTTTCAGAGCGTCACAGAGCTTGCCACATGTCATCTTCCGCTGGACTCATAAAAAATGTTTCTGAAAGCCTCTAATAGCAGCATAAATTGCCACATGTTCTTTCTTATTTCTAAGCAGATGCTACCACATGTCAATCTTTTAGCAGAAAGTGACCAAAGAATAGAGAGGCAATTCAAGGACCTAATTCAACAGCCAAAAAAGGAGGAACGAGGAAGAAAAGAACTAGAAATATTCATGCATGAGAGGTGTTTCAAATGATGACAGACATGAGGATGCAAAATTGGTGGCAATGAAGTGTCTGTTGACTTTTGCAGACTTAAGTGTGAGAGCCCTAATTGTTGTGAAGCAGAGGAAACAATACGAAAGATCTGGAGTGTCAACACAGTGTTTAGATTTGATATACCTCTTAAACCTAGAAATGTGGATGCAAATTTCTTGAGCCTTTAAAAGACATGACTTGTTCAGGAATAAAGGCAAAGTGAACAATGGTGTAATCAAGAGAGGGAACTAAGAGGATCATCCAGTTTTAGGGGATGATAGTCGAGTTAAAATGCAGAACTAAAAGTACATTCAAAGCATTGCATGTGTAGCATGAACTGTTCCATGGGGAAAATGTGCCAAACCTCTCTCGACCTCTATATATTGTAATCTCTCTGATTGTTAAAAGGGGATCTTTTTGGCCATAGAAGTAAAAAACTCTACCCAAATTGAAAGGCATTTACTAAGACTTTGAGCTCAGATTGTTAATCATTTCTCTTCATTTGAATAAGAAAGCAAGTGACCTTTTTAGACTTTGTGCTAGAAATATCCTGTGTTATTCAGGGAATTATTCATATGTTTGTTTCCTACAAGCATTCTTGTTCATTTGATCTAACAAGCAGAACTAGTAGAAGTGGTTAGGAAGGTGTCCTAAAGACCAATTATGGGATGACTTTGTGCCCCCACAAGTACCTTCAGTGTGTTTGTATTTTCTTTTTCCTATGTAAAGGACCTTTGGATGACTTTGTGCCCCCATTATTCTTCTTGTCTTACTTTTGAGCAATTCAGGTGAAGACTTTATGCTGCATCTTGATTTGCTGGTTATTACATCATTTGTTACATTTTGTTGTTACTACCTAGAGTATTCTTGTGGCTTGCTGAATAGTACTTCTGAAAGAAGAGGAGTGCTTTCTATCATTTTCCTTAACTTTCTCTTTTAATCTGCACACATCATCTCTAAAGAAAGAGAGATGGATGGTTTGTCCTACCCTTGAGTATTATTTTTTGTTTATACATATATATAGCCTTGATAGGGAACCTCCCCTTGATGAGAGGAGAGATTTATCCCCTTTTGATGTAGTAAGCCTACACATCTGGCTGATCAATCTCCCTATTGCTATGGTGATAGGACCTATTTTGCTCACCAGTTATCTGGTCAACAAAATATTCACCCAATAGTTTTTGGTGACTCCACTGGGGAAAGAGCACGCAGTTTGAAGCCTTAAGTTTCAAGCTAAAGTAGGATTGGTTCTTTCTTATTTTTGTTCTACAATTTAGTAACTTCATGTTATACTAGAAGCCAAAAATCCCAAGGTATTGTTGACCCTTTTTTTGAGTTGGTGTAGCAAAGCAATTTTGAGTTGTTTCCTCCACAACCTCACCTTCAACGAACTAGGAGTCTTCCTCCTACCAACACCAGGTCACCAACACAAGGCAGAGATGTTTTTTCTGCTATTAGTAGAACTTTGCCTATACATACACCACCTAGATTTGTTATCCCTACTTTCAATAATCCACTCATGGTAGTTCAAGGCCCCTAGGGTAACTATTTTGGCCCACTTAATCTTACTCCACCCTTGCATGAGCTTCCATGCAGTTTAAGGAAGAATTTTCCCAAATTTTTTGGTGATGGAAAGGTTCACCCTGATGAAAACATTGCAGCCTTCAGCATAGATTGCAGTGTGACAGGCATGGAATTTGAGGACGTGGCAGTCAGACTGTTCATGGAGACGTTGCAAGGTACTGTTGTGGATTGGTTCTACCATCTACAGGCTAGATCAGTGACTGACTGGGACACACTCAAAGCCAAGTTTGAAACCAAATTCAAACCTTCAAAAGATGTACATGCCCTTATATCCCAGCTCACACAAATGAAGAAGGAACCTCATGAACTAATGAGGGATTTCATCACCAAATTTGATAAGTTGAGGAACATGTTCCTTGTAATTGCTCAGCCAACCCTTGAAAACCTCAAGTGCTTCTTCATCAACTCATAACTACCTAAAGTGAGTTTTCTCCTGAGACGTGCCAGCTAGATAGACCTTGTTGCAGCTCAGGACTTGGCTACTGAGGTAGAAGATGACCTTATCTTGGTTGGGAAGATAAGGAGAGATATAAACATAGGTAAATCTTCTTCATCTTTTGATTACTCATCTACATCCACTACTAATCCCATGGTGCAGAAGCTGGCAAACAAATTGCTGGCTCTCAGAAGATAAGTGGCCTAAGGGATGTCATCTGCTCCTACATATAGAGATATACCAAGGAGGACATTCTAGAATTAAACATACCAAGGCAATGCTACCAGGGGTCAAGGGTAGCTGAATCTTCTTCCTCCCCCATAGAGGAACCTTGCCATTGAAGCTCCTCCAACCAACTTAGCAGTTGGATATCTTGAAGCTGACTCAGGTTTCTCATTCCAGCCTGAGTTGAACAATAAAGATGATGCTAATCCCTTCACTGAGGAAGAAGAAGAATTAGCTGGTGACTCCAACATTGGTTTCTTGAACTATCAAGATGAACCCAGAAGTGAAGGTAATGCAACAGAGGGATCATATACTGTGTTCACCTGGTCTAAGAATCAATCAGATCAAGAAGCTGATAAAGAGAAGATAGAGGAGCGAGCTCAACTAGCAATCTTAATTGCTAAGCATGGAAGTACTCTACCCATCTATCCAAAAGATCTGATGACTTCAAGAAAGGCAAGTACACTAAATACCCCTGCACCTTTTACTTCAAATTTGTAGCCCACTTCTCCTCTTGCCAAGAATCAAAAGGATGATCTCCCATCCTCTATTCCTATCTCATTTTAGATGTTTGACATTATTGATCATATAAAAAAATCCAAAGTTCAAATGTCTGAATTTGAATTCTTGTAGTCCAACTCTGATCAGTTGGATAAATTGGTTCAATGTGTGAAGAACCAAAACACCCCAGCAAGACAAGAAGCTAAGAAAGCAACTCATGATCCCCCAAGGAACATGTCTATCCCAAAGAATTGTCATGTCCCCTTTTTAAGTGACATGTTCTGAGTTCATGGTTGGCCTATTATGCGACCTTTGTAGGCTAATAGGATGGATAGAGGGTCATAATGGAGCTTGGCTTGACTTTGATTCACAGGATTTCTACATTTGATTTTCATTCAGGTTATTTCGAACATATTTGGCCTGGGCTCCTACTTTTTAGGGATATTTGATATGCAGTGGAGCACTGTTATTATGGTATGGTTATGTGCGGAATCACTCCCTGATTCACTAGCTTCGATCGGTTCGTCGATCCGACATGTATTGAGGGAGATATTAATATTCGATTGATTTAATCGAATATTAATTATTTAGCCTAATTTTAATTAGAAACCCTAATTCTAATTTAAGAAAACCCTAATTAGGGCAAGCACATCTTTTGAGGGTATAAGGGTTTCTCATGGAGGCCATTGTTGATTATGCTATTGATTATTGATATTGATTTTGGAGAATTTCTTCTGTGAAGACTGAGCCTAGGGTTCAAGGATTCCATTTGCATTGGAGAACGTTCCCTCTTCAGTGTGTGAAATTAAGAGGCTGTGGAATATCAGCTGATCTATTGCCAAAGTGTGAGATAGCTTCATCCAGAAGTTATCACAGAATTTCAGGTTTGAGAGATAACTTCACACAGAAGTTATTATAGATATTCCAGGTATTTCTTTATTCTTGTTTTGATTCAATAAATTATACAGCTAGAGATCTTCTGTGCTAGAAAAGTATATTTTCAGATCAGGGGTTGAAAATAGGGAAGTTGTGCTTAATTGGCGGCCGTACAAGGTCCATACAGGTCCGTACAGATCAGCTCAGGAACCGACCTCGGTAGACAGAGGGTTTTCAGTGACTGACATCGGTCGACTAAGACCGACGTCGGCAGGAAACCGACCGACAGAGACCGACGTCGGTGAGATATCGACCGACGACGGCGACTGTGTGTTGACACAGAAGGGCCGAGACCTTCCAGAATTCAATTTTCACTTCCAGTTTTGATAAGCCAGGGTTTTTAAGACTGTATTTCTTATTTATATGCATGAGAAAGGACTGCAATTGTAATAGTTTAAAAGGACAAGTGATAAGATTTGTAATTTGCTATTCAGAGACTATATTATTGTGATCATTCTGAATTTATTCAACAGAAGTTATATCTTGTTCAAAGTTTTTTGTGTTGCTATATTTCCTATTTTGGAGGGGATATTACAGTGGTATCAGAGCTAAATCTTGCCAGCCTGAGGGTGTATAGATCTTATGCAGCCACAAGAGTTGGGACCACACAAGTATAACACACGCAGCCGAGCCTTGCTTGAAGGTACTCAGGTGTTAGATCAGCCACCGACCATCATGGGTGACAGACGTGAGGGCAACCCACCCAGGGGCCATAGGTATGATGCTGATCAGGGCACCAGAGAATTTCAGCATGCTATGATGACAAGCCAACAACAGATGGCTCAGACATTATAGGCACTTATGACTATGATAGAGAGAATGAACACACCTAATGGATAGAACAAGGACCAAAGAGATGACAGGAGTGCTACGGTTAATCAGAGGCCATAGCAGACTCACTCCAGAATAGCTGATAGACCTACACGTCCTACTTTTGTTCAAGAAGAACCAGAGGCACCAGCAGAGGAAGCAGGGAATAACCCATTTGTAGATGTTTACATGGCTGCAAATGATGAGTGGGACTTATTACCTCTTCATGTCCAAGAGAGGATGACCTTTGATCGTTTTGTCAATCTTAGGAGAGAGCACTACAGATTGGTTAGACAGGACAGGAAGCCTAGAGTTCAATTCAGTGAGCTACAGAAGTCTACTGGTAAGCTTTCTTTGACTAATTTTGACGGCAGCGGTAAGATGACAGCTCAAGCTTGGATTCATAAGCTTGACACCTTTTTGGCATTGAGACCAATGTCAGAGATAGATGCCATCAAATACGCCACTTTGCACTTGGATGGAGTAGCACATGATTGGTGGTACCATGGTATGGTAACACTTCAGCATAATCAGGTAACAGAGTACCAGGACTTTGTGGATAGATTGGTTGAGCGGTTTGACAGGAGAGATCTTGAGGTTTACTTTCAAGATCTGGCTCAGTTGAGACAAATAGGTAACTTGGAGTCCTTCATTGGTGAGTTTCAGAGATTGGCAGTCATGGTACCCAATATTTCAGAGCGTAGATTGGTAGTTCTCTTCATAAAGGGATTGACAGAGCCATTGAGGGGTTGGATCAAAGCCCTTGATCCTCCTTCATTACAGGTAGCTATGAAGAAGGCACATGATATGGAGATGGCAGCCCCATCCAATAAATTTAACGCCAAAGGTACTTCTTCTAGAGACCATAAGCACTCCCACGGGGATACGGAGAGACCAGATTTTAACATAGATAAATCCGGGGTAAAAAATGATTCAAAGGCCAATCCGGCAGCACCACCTTTGGATCGTGAGGCACTTAATGATTTACGCAAAAATAAGCTTTGCTTCTACTACAAAGGACCATATGATATCCATCACGATTGTCCTTTGAGGCCTAAGGGCAAGGCGAATCGTATGATGTGGGTATACTATGAGGATTTCGATTCTGAGGATTCTGAGCAGCAGAACAGTTCTGAGGGGGGCAGAGGTAGAGGCTTTAGGGCCTAATGCAGAAGCAGAGTTAGAGCTTCACATTTAGGAGGCACGCATATCCAGTATTCAGTCAGATGAGTCATTCAGACTCCGTGGAGTTTTGGCAGGGTAGAAGGTTATCACCCTTCTTGATACAGGAGCCACACATAATTTCATAGATGCTAGATTTGTGGAGAAGCGTGGGCTCACTACCATAGACTTTGAGGGCATCTGTGTTAAGGTAGCCGATGGTCACACTCTTAAGTGTGAGCGTATGATTAGAGACCTCCCATTGCGCTTGAACAATTATGAGTTCAAGGCTGATTATTATGTGGTAAATATGGGGGATATAGACTTAGTCTTGGGTATGAAGTGGCTTCATTCATTTGAGGAAGTTACTCTTCGTCTCAAGGACATGGAGGTTCTCTTTAATGTTGATGGGACGACACATATTCTTAAGGCAATACGAGGCAGCAGCTTTAGATATATGTTTTTTCATCGAATGGAGGTACCTATACCACATAACATGATAGAGGGTGATGACGAGAGCACATTGTCACCAACACAGGAGAGGTATGAGGACGAGCGTGGTCTTGAGGTGAGTTCAGTTCAGGAGTTGTCACATGTGGTGAGGACTCAACTTTCTGTTACAGTCGGGTCACAGGTTGATGATGATATGACTATTTCTAGTCTTCACTATCCAGTTTCAGATATTATTCAGGTAAGGAGTTTGCTTGCTGATTTTCATTTATGGATTGGATGTTGGAGTGCTTATCTTAGTACTAGAGATGATGTGACACCATTGCATGAGAGTTGGGATGGACATGGCATGGGGGTTGTGTTCATTGACAGTGGTGGAGATCAAAACTATATTTGGGATCCAGGTGGATTGATTGAGTTGTCATTCAGTGATTGCTTGAGGGCAAGCAATTTCAGGAGGGGCGGATTGTCATGTCCCCTTTTTAAGTGACATGTTCTGAGTTCATGGTTAGCCTATTATGCGACCTTCGTAGGCTAATAGGATGGATAGAGGGTCATAATGGAGCTTGGCTTGACTTTGATTCACAGGATTTCTACATTTGATTTTCATTCAAGTTATTTCAAACATATTTGGCCTAGGCTCCTACTTTTTAGGGATATTTGATATGCAACGGAGCACCGTTATTATGGTATGGTTATGTGCGGAATCACTCCCTGATTCACTAGCTTCGATCGGTTCGTCGATTCGACATGTATTGAGGGAGATATTAATATTCGATTGATTTAATCAAATATTAATTATTTAGCCTAATTTTAATTAGAAACCCTAATTCTAATTTAAGAAAACCCTAATTAGGGCAAGCACATCTTTTGAGGGTATAAGGGTTTCTCATGGAGGCCATTGTTGATTATGCTATTGATTATTGATATTGATTTTGGAGAATTTCTTCTGTGAAGACTGAGCCTAGGGTTCAAGGATTCCATTTGCATTGGAGAACGTTCCCTCTTCAGTGTGTGCAATTAAGAGGCTGTGGAATATTAGCTGATCTATTGCCAAAGTGTGAGATAGCTTCATCCAGAAGTTATCATAGAATTTTAGGTTTGAGAGATAACTTCACACAGAAGTTATTACAGATATTCCAGGTATTTCTTTATTCTTGTTTTGATTCAATAAATTATACAGCTAGAGATCTTCTGTGCTAGAAAAGTATATTTTTAGATCAGGGGTTGAAAACAGGGAAGTTGTGCTTAATTGGCGGCCGTACAAGGTCCGTACAGGTCCATACAGATCAGCTCAAGAATCGACCTCGGCAGACAGAGGGTTTTCAGTGACCGACATCGGTCGACTAAGACTGACGTCAACAGGAAACCGACCTACAGAGACCGACGTCGGTGAGATATCGACCGACGACAGCGACTGTGTGTCGACACAGAAGGGCCGAGACCTTCCAAAATTCAATTTTCACTTCCAGTTTTGATAAGCCAGGGGTTTTAAGACTATATTTCTTATTTATATGCATGAGAAAGGACTGTAATTGTAATAGTTTAAAAGGACAAGTGATAAGATTTGTAATTTGCTATTCAGAGACTATATTATTGTGATCATTCTGAATTTATTCAATAGAAGTTATATCTTGTTCAAAGTTTTTTGTGTTGCTATATTTCCTATTTTGGAGGGGATATTACAACAATCTTGTCATTGCTCCTCCTGCTGCTCCCAAGAAAATAGAGCCTTTCTATGTATCCCTATTAATAAATGGATATCAGCTGAACCATTGTATCATTGATTTTGGAGTTTCAGACAATGTCATGCCTACCAAAGTGGTTGAATCCCTTGGCCTTACACTGACCAAGACATTTGGTAGATATTTCTCCATGGAAAATAAGCAAGTACCATTGCTAGAGCAAATTAAGGATGCCCAATTTGCATTTGCAGCATTCCCAGACAAAAGAGTCAAGATGACTGTCTTAGTGGTCAATGTCCCAGCATCTTATGGCATCCTTCTTGGCCAAAATTTTTGCAAAGATGTTGGTGGCAAATTAAATATGGACTTGTCTGAGGCAAGAATCCTAGTCAAAGGCATCATGAAGAGATTGCTTCCTGAAAAGGAAGCAAAATATGTGGTCACTCAATCATCAGCACTTGAAGCTCAAATTTTATTTGAATCTTCAGGCATGGGTAACTACTTTCTATCCACTAAAAAAGTTTATGAAATGCCTGTTAAAGCTCTCAAAGGTGACGACCTGAAGGTTAGTTCAGCTGGAACTATGGAAGAATCTCCACCTCTAAATAAGGAAGAATCCAAAGGAAAATTAGTGTCTAATGAGGTATAGATCCTTGAATTTGATGGCAGTTGTTCCTCTACCAGTTTAGGAGCCAGAGTTGTGTTGATATCTCTATAAGGAGATATTTTTCCTTCATCCTACAAGTTGTAATTTAGCAACACTAATAACACAACTGAGTATGAATCCCTATTGCTTGGATTAAAGACTGCTTAGGACAAAGGTATCAAGCTTCTTCATGCTAAAGGAGATGCTGAACTAGTGGTTTGTCAGGTAAGAAACTTGTATCAGACCAAAAATGAGAGATTGTGACATTACCACAATCTAGTCTGAGATCAAATTAAAAGCTTTGATGCTTTCAGCATCTCTGTAATCTCTAGGGAATTCAATGATAGAGCTAATGCTTTAGCTGTCTCGAGCACTCTTCTAGTTTTTTACTCAAAATTTAAAGGAGATAGGTACACTATTGAATTGGTCTCTCGACTAAGTGTACCTAATAATGATAGTCATTGGTAGGGGTTTAACAATGACAACCAAATCATTTCTTTCTTGGAGTAAAAGGATAGTTTTGAATGGTTGTATTTTGAAGGCAGTGAACCTCAAAAGCCTAAACTGACCCCTGAATCAAGTTTAAGCACAGATGGAGAGTTCATGCAACTTAAAGGGAATAAGATCTCCAAAGGCCTAGTCTCCCTTGAGAAACTATTTGATAAGCATGACAGATTCATCAAACAGTAGCAAACGGAGGTAAGCTCCTCTCAGGGGTTCGATCAAGTAAATTTGGGTACCAAGAAAGATCCCAAGATGGTGAACATTGGGAAGTGTTGCACACCTGAGGAAAGATTCAAGTTCACTTCTCTGCTCAGACAGTACATGGACATTTTAGCATACTCCTATGATGACCTAAAGTCACTTAGGCTTGATGTAATCTGACATGACATCTCTCTAAAGGCTAACTCAGTGCCTTACAAGCAAAAACCCAGGTAGTACAATCCAAAGATGTCAGGTACTATTCTGTCTAAGATACAAAAGATGTTAAATGCTAAGATCATTTTCCCAATCCATCATTCCACATGGATTGCAAACATAGTGCCTATGAGGAAGAAGAATGGAAAAATTTTCCTTTGTGTGTATTTTAGGAATTTGAATCTGTCATCCTTGAAGGATAACTATCCTTTGCCAATCATGGATTAAGTGCTTCAGACAATGACTGGTTTAGATATGTTATCAATGCTAGACAATTTCTCAAGATACAATCAGGTTAAAGTTGCTGAAGCAGATCAGCACAAAACTACATCCACCACACCTTGGGGCACCTTCGCCTATAAGAGAATGCCTTTGGCTTGATAAACACTGGCGCCACCTTTTAGAGAGAAATGGACCTCACTTCAAGGATGAGATGGGCAAGTTCATTGTAGTTTATCTTAATGACTTGACTATTTTCTCTAAGCATCACCCAGATCATGTGTACCACTTACAACAAGTGCTAAAATGTTGATGTTAGAATGGCATTTTCTTGAACCCCAAGAAGTCAATTTTTGGAGTAACCGAGGGAAAACTTCTCAGACACATTATGTCCAAATAAGGCATAAAAATTGACCCAGACCGAGTCAAGTCTATCCAAGAGCTTACCTTGCCTACAAGTAAGACTGTTGTTCACTCTTTTTTTGGAAAGGTGAATTTCTTATGAAGGTTCATCCCTGAGTTTGCTGAGAAGACTAGACATATTGTAAACATGATGAAGGGAAAGCTCACCTTTGGCTGGACTAATGAAGGCAAGTCAGCATTTAAAGATATCAAGGTTGCCATTGCTCATACCCCAATTTTGGTTTGTCCAAACTATAACAAAGAGTTCACCATGTACATTTATGCTTTAGAACACATGCTTTCAGTGATTTTGGTTCAACAAAATAAAGAAGGTATGGAGTCACCCATTTCCTTCATGAGTTATCCTCTCAAAGCTCATGAGCTGAAGTACTTGAATATGGAAAAACATGCTTATGTAGTGGTGAAGGTGGTAAAGCATTTTCACTTCTACATCTTGAATTCACGTACTATTGCCTTGGTTCCTAACACAACAGTCAAATCCATACTAACTCAGCAGGAGTTTGGGATGAAAAGAGGCAATTGGGTTGTGATGATTTAAGAGTTTGATCTGATCATCAAACCAACAAAGCTAGTTCAGGGAAAAGGCTTATGCCAATTAATTGTTGACAACAAGCTAGAGGGAACAGAGCATCAAAAATTAGAAGAAGCAGAAGTGCCAACAATCCTTTTTGTCTCTACCACTAATGAGTGGTATTCAAGTATTGCTCACTTCCTTACTTATGGTGAATGTCCTGCTCACCTATCTTATAAAGAGAGAAGGACTATCAAGTTGAAAGTGGCAAATTTCATCCTTTGGGACAATGGCATGTATAAGATGGGCCTTGATGGAGTGTTCCTTCGCTATGTGGGCAAGGCACAACAAAGCCAACTTTTGAGATCCTTCCACACTCGAGCTTTTGGAGGACATTTTTCTACTCCTGTGACTACCCATAAGATCCTTCAGGCCAGATATTACTAGCCTACTCTTTTTCAAGATGCATACAAGTGGGTAAGGAAATGTGAACTATGCCAACAATTTGTAGGAAGACCCAAGCTAGTTGCCCTGTCTCTCAAGCCAGTAGTCATAGAAGAAACATTTTAGTAATGGGGCCTTGATTTTATCAGTGTTGTAAACCCATCTTCAAGTGCTAGACATGATTATGTCCTCACAGCCACAGACTACTTCACCAAGTGGGTGGAAGTAATTCCAACCAAGCATGCTACTTCAGAAGTAGTGTGCAATTTCCTAAAAGAGAACATCATTTCCAGGTTTGGGGTCCCAACTAAGATTTTCACTGATAATGTAGCTTGTTTCACTTCTTAGGGAGATCACTCAATTCTATTTCTACTATGAAATTACACTCTCCCACTCATCTGATTACTTTCCACAAGGGAATGGACAAGCTGAATCAAGTAATAAAAACCTGGTGACTATCATCAAGAAGTTGGTTGATGACAACCAAAGAACATGGCATAAAGCATTGATTGATGCATTGTGGGCTGATAGAATTACACCCAAAAGGGCAACTGGTATGTCTCCTTTCCAACTTCTTTATGGTATCAATGCTAAGATACCAATTGCCTTGGAATTACCAGCATTAAAATTGGTCAAGGCAATTGAAGAACAAACATATGAAAGTGCCCTTGATAAGAGAATTATGTACCTGACTAAGCTAGAAGAGTAGAGAACTATAGTGGCAGACCGAATCACAGTCCATCAAAGCCTGGTGAAGAAACTCTTTGACCAGAAAGCAAAGAGTTGAGATTTTGAGGTTGGAGATCAAGTCCTATTGTGGGACAAGAGAAGAGAACCAAAGGGAATGCATGAAAAATTTGATTCCCTATGGAGAGGCCCTTTTACTATTCATGAGCTCGAAGGTGAAAATAGATTCTTATTGAAATATCAAGATGGCACACCCTTCTCTCTACCTCACAATGGGTAGCATCTAAATCACTTCAAATCTTGAAGTATCAGATGAAATTGTCTGTATATATGTATATTTGTATAGTTTTTATTTCTATTTTGTTTTGTTTGTCTCTATTTTTGATGCCTTTCATTTCGAGGTAGCATGACTTCGTAACCCAATGGCATACTTGAAGGCACTGAATATTTTGGTTTCTACTCCCCTCAATTGTTCCAAGTTCTCATCTGAAGGAAGTTCCCCAATAGGAGCCAGCTGTTGTCCCCCAAAAATGTCACGCATTTTTAAGACAACATATAAGTTATTTTGGTCTTGTAAAGACCAAAATATCTCTCCTCATTTCAAAAAATTGTTCTAAGCTTTCAAAATTGGGAATTATTCAAGCTTTTTCAGTTAAAGGACTAATGCTTCAATAGGTTCAAAGGCTTCTACAGGGAGGTTCAATCAAAAGAATCAGTTTCCAACACTTAGTCATTTTCAAGATTGGTTTAGCGGCTTAGTTCAAAGGTTCAACATCATCGGCAATAGTTAAGCACTTCATAAAGGTTCAACAGGTTCAAGGTTTAAAGGTTCAACATAGTTTAAAAACTATTTCAAATGGTCAAGACTTAGCCAAAACAAAGACATTAAACCGTTGAACCATTGAACTAAAGTTGGTTCACTCAGTCAGCTCAATCAAAATGGTTCAAAGGAGCACCCCGAGAAGAATGAGTCAAGCGGAATCTACCACATGTCATCTACTGAGCCCCATTACACTTTGTTTCTAATTGTAATAGAAGATGCCACTTGTCCTTGCTGAAGCTGAGGAGCCTCCAAGTGTCAATGTTTGCAGTCTCTTCCCTTAGCTTCACTGTTTCAAGTAAAGACCATGGTGGGTCTGGGGACGAGTGACTAAATGAAGTGAAACATACCAAGTGTCTACATTTGTGTGAATAACAAATGAATTTGGACCATGCCACATCTCCCCTATAGAGATCATTAGAGGTTGCCAAGTATCATCATCCATGAAAGCCTGACAGAATCCCATAGATGCTGCCACATGTCATCTTCTGAGCCTCATTTCACTTTGATTCTAAGAGCTGTAGAAGCTGCCACGTATCCTTTGTAATGAAGTGGAACACACCATGTGGCATCATTTGCATGAATCCAAATGAGTTATGCATAGTTTTATAGTGTTTATAAAATGCGACAGATGTCACCACGTGTCCCTCATCAAAGTCACAATAGATGTTGCCATGTGTCATCCATTGGAACACAATATCAAAGCAATAAAACCTGCCACATGTCTCTCATCAAATGTATCAAAAGCTACCACATGTCATCTTTCATGAGAAACTAATATAAGTCTCAAAGACTTTTCAAAGGTAGCTAAAAGCTCAGTAGAAGCTGCCACGTGTCATCCTTCACAAAATTTTCAAGAGGCAAGTGGAAGCTGCCACCTTTTCATTTGTAATTCCGCAGAGAGTGACACATGTTTACATCTATGATTCTAAATTTATAATAGGTTTCAAAGCCTATATCAATAAAATTTTCTCGTAGAAGTTGTGAAACATGCCACATGTCCCTTGCAAAAGTTTAGCAGAAGTCGACAAGTGTCAATCTCTACAATTTCTCTCTCATGCTTCTTGTTTTCATAAAGACTATGGTATACCCCCAATGAGTTGCTAAAGAAATCAAAATGTGCCATGTGTCATCATCTACTTGACTCTCCAAAGACAAGTAGAAGCCACCACCTGTTCATTTATAACTTCATGGAAAGTGACACGTGTCTGTGTCTGAGTTTTAAACAAGTTTATAAGCTTCTCCCAAGCATTTTTCAAAGTGTCACGAAGCCTGCCATGTGTCATCTTCTGCCAAACTCATAAAAAATGTTTCTAAAATCCTCTAATAGCAGTGGAAACTATCACGTGTTCTCACCTATTTCTAAGTGGATGCTGCCACATGTCAATCTTTCAGTAGAAAGTGACCAAAGAAAAGTGAGGCAATTCAAGGACCTAATTCAATAGCCAGAAAAGGAGGAATGAGGAAGAAAAGAACTAGACATATTCACACATGAGAGGTGTTTCAAATGAGGGCAGACCTGAGGATGCAAAATTGGTGGTAATGAAGTGTCTGTTGACTTTTGCAAACTTAAGTGTGAGAGCCCTAATCGCTGTGAAGTAGAGGAAACAATACGAAAGATCTGGAGTGTCAACATAGTGTTTAGATCCGATATACCTCTTGAACCTAGAAATGTGGATGTAGATTTCTCAAGCCTTTAAAAGACATGACTTGTTTGGGAATAAAGGCAAAGTGAACAACGGTGCAATCAAGAGAGGGAACTAAGAGGATCATCCAGTTTTAGGGGATGACAGTCGAGTCAAAATGTAGTACTGAAAGTACATTCAAAGCATTACATGCACAACATGAGCTATTCCATGGGGAAAACATGCCAAACCTCTCTCGACCTCTATATATTGTAATCTCTCTGATTGTTAAAAGGGGATCTTTTTGGCCATAGAAGCAAAAAACTTTGCCCAAATTGAAAGGCATTTACTGAGACTTTGAGCTAGATTATTAATCATTTTTCTTCATTTGAATAAGAAAGCAAGTGACCTTTTCAGACCTTGTGCTGGAAATAGCCTATGTTATTTAGGGAATTTTTCATATGTCTATTTCCTAGAAGCGTTCTTGTTAATTTGATCTAACAAGTAGAACTAGTAGAAGTGGTTAGGAAGGTGTCCTGAAGACCAATTTTTCTCACCAGTTAGCTGGTCAACAAAATATTCACCCAACACAACAATATTAAGTAAAAATGATACACAAATAAATGAATAAATCTTAATTCTAAAGATGAAAAATTGATATATTGAAAAACAATCACAATAGACAAAGTAAACAAAAGAGGAAATAACCATGTAAATGGTTAAAAATAAAATGAAGTAATAACCAACTTAATGGTTATGGAGGAAAGTGGATGAAATAACCAACTTAATGGCTAGGGATAGAAAATGGATAATTAACCAATCGTAATGGTTAGAGATAGAAAATGGATGAAAACAAATAAATGCTTGAGCAAAGAAAAATTTATAAGCAAAGACTTAACATTCTAAGTAAGAGCTAGATAATTGTAACCAAGATCTTGGCTACATACCAAATAATCTAGGAGGAAGCATAAAAATAAACTAAACCATGTTTGGGGAAATGGATGATGGGGAAGATGGTGGCTAAGCTGACCCTAGAGCCCCCATGTCTCTATGCACTTCCTACATAATCCACTTTAAACAAAGTCCATGTGGGGATATCAGGCCAGATTTAGTTCTCCCAATATGAGAAATGATGAGAAAGTGGATGATTGATAAATAATTTGAGTGTTGGATGGAAAAGATACATGAGTGACCGACCCAATAATGAGTCAATAATGTGGAAGTGAGATAGAATGATATATGTGTTGAGGTTGATGTTTAACATATTTTTGGAATGTTTTGCAATGTTTTTGTATTTTAGGATTTTCTAAAAACAAGGAATATAAAAGACATTTTTTCCTATCATGGACAAGTATGTAGGTTCACATGTAGGAATATAAACCCTAGAATTAACATGATATAGGATAAATGACTAACAAATGACAAATGATAAATTCGAGAATATATAATAGATTTTTGAAAGATGATGCCCCCAAGTAACTAGGATGAATATAGACAATGGTATACACATAGATGTATTTGTTTTGATTTTTGAAAATGATGTAACATTATGGATATGCATGAAGCTATGTGAATGTGCTAATGAATGTTTTACAGGTGATGATCTAGTTATTTTGTTTACACAACATATGATTTTCAATTTATAGTTGAAATAATGAAAAGAGAAAATAAGATAAGTATGAGATGATGAGGATGAAAAATAAAAATCAAAATTTTGCATGAAAAAAGAAGGTGACCTAATCCTTAATAGTAAAGGGGAAAATATACTTCTCGCTAAACTCACAAAATACCAACTTAATGGGCTGCATCTAAAGAAAACTAGTCCTAATTGAATTGGTAAATGGGATAAAGTTACCCTTTTCAATATATATATATATATATATATATATATATATATATATATATAAGTTATTTGTAGAATATTTTCTTGGACACCTTTTGACTTATTTTTTTAATGCCTTTTGTTGTAACCCCCTAAATGTAGTCTCATGTGACTAGGAATAACACATGGGTTCATCATCAAAGGATATACATAGGTGAGTAAGGGCATCTTTCCCCAATAATAATCTCACACAATTAATGAGATGTAAGGGCTCAACACCGAATATCAACAAAGGGCAAGAGATGTGGAATTTGAATTTAATAAGTTTTGAATAAAGGTGTCATGTTATTTAGAAGGATTTTACTCCCAAGTAGTGGCTCCATGCAACTAGTAAGATGTAAGGGCTTATCATCGAAGACCAAGATAGGAGAGTAAAGTTACCATATTTATTTTTATAGTATGTTAATGTTTTTTGATATTAGAGGGAATTGTAAGAGGAGACTTTGTCATGGACAAGTTTCTAGACTAGGTTGTGGGCTAATATTTTTTAAATTTTACAAGAAGATGCAGGGAAAAGATATGTACTTTGCTCTTAATAACTAAGGAAAGGAATAATGTAATGCTAATTTTGAGAATGTTTTCCATGGGATAATAGGGTGATATAAAAAGGGAAATGATATAATAAGTTACATTTTGAATGTTTGTGTTATATGGACTGACAACTAAATAATCATCAAACATAAAATCTAATATGCAAAACAAATAGTAAATGATGGAAAATGTAATGCAATGAGGGTAATACGAATGTAATTGTAAATTGGCTGCCACTAAGTGTCAAGGTACTTGTAGACTACAAGTTAATTTTTTTTTTTTTTTTTTTTGTGATTTTATAATTTTTTGGCTTTATTGGCATCTGAACCCAATGGAAGGGCACAAGATGCATATTTTTTTTATTTTTCATCTTTTTATCCCATGCCAACTATAGATAATCTTTGTTGTTCTAACTAGATTTCCTTTTCAATCTCTATTTTAGTTATATTGTTTACTTTGAATAGTACTTGACTAGGATGAGGTTGTTGGGCCCACCAAGAGTTATTAGCAAACCATCCGAAGTATCATTTTCTATTGGGGAAATCCTTGTTGAATAAATATATAAAAATATAAGTTTTTTTGGTAGAGTTCTATGGTGATTTTGGTTTTTCTTGGGAAAATAAAGTTATAAAATAGACACACATTAATATGCCTAATAGTAAAAGTAAACACTATAAATCTTTTAAGAGATCTTTGGCTCATCATAGATTCATGAACTCTTTCCCTATAAGGGTTACAAGCAACATTATTAAATATTATGAAAAAACATGGACTAATGATTTAACCATAGGTACAAAAACCAATATCTCTTACCCAATTGCTACTAACTAACCACCAAATACTACAAAAGTCAAAATAAGATAGGTTTGTCTTGATAATCCTTAATTCCTTGGAAAATATATAATGTTTAAACTGATTGTGATGTGCATCAAATATAATCTCAAAATCATAATGTAACTCATTATAGTTCCATTCTACTAGATTAGCATAATAAGTATGTAACATAGGAGTTAGGATTCTTTCTTGGATTACAACTAGTAGATCATTCCGTGTTGTTTCTCTTCTAGTTGCCCTAGTGTTTTCATTATTTTTGATATTATCACCATCAAGAAATAAAAAACTAATTTGGTCATCTATTAGTTTATATTGATTTCTCCCTAGATCCTTAAGTAAGGTTTTTCAAGGGATTATTTCTCCAAATTGAATGTCTTCTTGGATATTTATAGATGTTACAACTAATATATTGTCATGGAATAAGTCCAATGATGTATGTTTCTATGGATCCCAATTAACATGTGTAGGTAATGTGATATTAGTTTATTGGATGGGAAAAGGAAGGATAATACTTATGGAAGAAAAATATGCTACATTATCCTGATAGAGGGTACCAAGAGAACTTGTATCAATGACAAATGAACCTCCCTCATTAACCATAAAAGGATCACTAACATTTTCAGACTTGTGTATTAATGAATTTATTGTTAGGACCAAGGTGAATGTTGATTTTGATGATTCAATTTCATTTAATGTCAAAAATAATTGTTAATCAAATTTTGATAATAAATTTGATCTTAGTTTAGAGGTGGCCATAAGGAAGGCCTACTGAATTGCATTATCCACAAGTTTTTTTTTAATGGCCATTTGGAAAGGATAGATTTAGGATGAAGAGAATTTTGGAAATGTGGAGTCTTAAGTGATGAACTGAAAATATGTTGTGGTCCAATGATGGATAGGTTGTGTTGGTTGAAATAGGTTTGATCCAAGATAGGATCTTTGTCAAAATAGGTGTTTGTTTGAAAATGGATTATTGAAAATGGATGTGTTAAAAAGAGGTTTATGAGAAATGGATGAAAGGTTATGACCTTGAATTAGAAATGGAGTAGCTTGATTAATCTTAGGAAAGACATCTTGGCATACCCATAATGTATGATTTTCAAATGTGGATACACTCAGATTTTCTTTGATGTACCCTTTGCTAATAAATTTTTTGCTAGTGTAATGAGGGATGCTGAAATTAAAACTATAACAAGTGGATGGGAGACTTAGATGATTTTGGAAAATAGGGTCACTAGTGATAAGGTGATGTTGATGTGGAATGTTTTGGGATTCCCTAATAATGAAGTGTGCTAAAGAGGTAGTTTGATTTTGGAAAGATGGATTTATTAGATTTGTGTTGAAGGTGAAAGTATTTGGATTTTGTGGATTTGTGAAGGTAGATGGACTTGTGAGAAAGTTTGGATTTGATGGATTCATGAAGAAATGTGGATTTGATGTAGTTTGGTTCAAATTTGGGAATGGGTTAGATGTAAAATCAAATGGTTGATTTTGATGAATGTGGAAAGGTTGGTTTTGATGGGTGTAGGATTGAAATATTGATTTGGATGGAACATATTTATATTTGACTGAATTGGGGTTTGATTTTTTAATGTGTTTTGGTTAAATTAAATATTTGAAAGTGGTGATGAAGGTGAACCAAAGGTTTGATTTACACTAACTTTAAGATTGAAACCAGATAGATCTATGAACGTATTTTGATTTGTGATTGGTGGCATTTGATTTATGGGTGGCATAGAAATTGTAAAAGAATTCAAATAATTTTGACTATCAAAGCCTAAAAATTGATTTGATGTTGTCTCAAAAGTAAAATTTAGATGTTGATCTATGGGTAAACATGAATAATTATTCAGGTTTAGATTTGATTGATTGATGTTTGGGTTGAATTGGTCAATTGGTAAACTTGAATAACTATTCAAGTTTGGATTTGACTGATTGATGAATGAGGATGAATACATAATCAAACTTAGATTTGAATTTGTTGGATGAGTGATTTGATGTAGATTTAAATATGTGTTTGAATCAAAATTGGTTGGATAAAACCCTAGGTTAAAACAAGGATTATTTGGATTTGGAATTGTGACCAAATTAATCAAGCTATTATTTCACATAGCCATGCTTCTTACAATAGGGGATGTTACTAAGGAAAATACTTGAATCAAAAATGAAAAATATTTGAAACTAAACTCTAGTAAAGAAAAATACCAAAGTGACTAAAAGTTTGATTGCAAACTAAATGATTTTGAGGTTTTTAGAGGAAAGGCCTTGATTTTAGGGTATTGTCTAAACTCAAAAGAATTTTTTTACAAACAAGCATTTTTTCACACATCGTAAAAATAAGGAAACAACAAACAAATTTTTATTTCTAAATAGTCAAGCAATTTGCACATAAAAGGTGAAAAACTATGATAGGGGTTGTGAACAATTTTTGGACCTTTTGATGTCATTGACTCATCCATATTCTCAGTTTTAGTCTAATATTTTAAGGCACTAACCATGGAGGATCCTACCATTTCCATTGCCCACTAAGTCTAATTTTGAGGGTGTGTAGAAGGTAGCTTCTTGGGCTAACTGATAATTGATACACCAAGTTGAATGACAAAAGAGATTTTCCTAGGCTTAAGGTTTAAATAAGATTATCTAGGTAAAAACCATGGAATAAATATATAAAGCAAATACACACTATTGGGTCTTATCCCAAAGTCCCAAACACAGTCATAGGAGTCTCAATGTGTTGACAATCAGTGATATCATATTCAATGCAACTATTGAGACTTTGGGTATTAGAGCATTAAATCCCCTCACATCATGATGTGCTTAAAACACACAATTTCTTAGGCAATTGAAATAATCGAATCTCAATTTATATACCCCACTAGTAAATAAGGTTTGGCCTACTACGTGGTGGTAAAATCTATGGTCAATATATCCCCTAAAAAAGAAAATAAAAAGTAAGTGTTTATTTTTGATTTCTAAGTATTATCACTAATGTGATGCCAAAGAAAAATCATAAATGAGTACCACTTAGGTAACACAAAAAATTATGAAATTATTTCTACTTCCTACGTATTATCACTAATGTGATGCCAAAGGAAGAGCATACAGAATTTCTATAATTACAAACATAATGTTGAAATGAAATGTGATGTAATTTCTAAAAACTTTGAAAACAAAATTGAAAAAATTAGTAAAAGAAATTAATTTTTTGTTTATCCTTTTTGTGGATTATCTTTGATAGTCATTCTGTAAAAAAATGGTTAGAATGTTTGTTTAGGATTGGTACAAGGCAACTTGCAATGAAGGAAATAAAAATCATAAAAATAAATCAAAAACTACTCTATGATAAGTTCACATTTATGCAAAAAGATAAAAACACAGGAAATAAATAGAATATAAAAACACAAGAAAATAAATTCGTGCTTACAAAATTATTTTTTTAGCCTTTATGATAATTTCAAATTTATAGAAATGAATTCGTTGGTCAAAATGAAGAATTCGTAGTTGGCATAAATAATTTCGCTAACAAAAAATGTGATTTCTCTACACAAAAAGATAATTTCATTTTTTTAAAGAACAATTTCACAACTACAAAATGATTTTACTGCTAGACTTACAAATACAAAAATAGAAAACATAAAAAATAAAGAGGGACAAATTCATTTTTATAAGATGATTTTGCTTCTTAGAGTAATAATTTCACTGCTAAATATGAAAATTTCACAGTTAGAAACAAAAATTTTGTTGAAAAGTATGCCAATTTTTCGATTTTCTTATAGTAGAGAATTAGAAAAAATTAAAAACACTGACATCAGCATTTTAATATTGTTGTATATGGTGGCCTAGGTTGCAGGAGAAATAATAATAAAATTACATCATGAAGAAATTATTTCACACAAAATAGATAAAATATTATTTCAAGATATTTACAAAGAGAGGTGAAAAGCTTTTCATAGGTGGTTACAACATATAATTGATAATCTTGTGAACCAACAAATTATTATAAATAAAACATAATAGTAAAAATTAACTAAATATTAACTATACTAAATTTAGATCATTAAAAATAATCCAATAAACTCCCCCTTCATCCAAAGGGGTATAGAAAGACTAAAACAAAGAATTGAGAGTCATCCAAGTAGATTCTATCATAACTACAAATGGAACACTATGCATCCTGGACTGATCCACACCTTGATCATCCCTGTACTACAATAGAACATGATCATGCACTATCCAACTACATCGATCCGCACATAGAATTCATCCAACAAATGAATACCCTTTGTACTATGTATGCCACATAGAACATCTCAAATTGATGCCCAATAATTGCCAACATCTCCCATAAGCCTTTGCTCAGTACTAACAATGCTAAAAACATAATGCTGACTCATACCGCACATCACTGATGATTGATCAAAATCTTGAATGAAGATTACCTAGTCACACAACCACCATTTGATGCTTTGTGTTTCTATGCTAGATTTGATTTTCACATTCAAGAAAGAGAAAATGAGAAACTAAGAAGAAGGACAAGGTTTTGTATGTACCTGGGTTGTAGACGTGTGCACCAGAATTCAGACGATAGCAGGACTCCTCTTTGGTTGTGGAGGATGACACCTGAAAGAGAAAGACACTAAAACACAAAAAATGTTAGATGACAAAAGGGTGGACTACCAAGCAAGAGCTTGGTCCTAGAAGTGCAAAGGCTCCTTAGAGGATGACAGTCCACAGTTAAAAATATAATGCTGATCAAAAATAGAAAGTGATAAATGATAAAAAATAGAAAGAAGGAACTTAAGGCAAATGCGTACCTATTTAGAAGGAATCTACTTTTGCACATTCATCGATGTCGGTGGTATTGCCGGCATCGGTCAGGTAAGGTCGCCGATGTCGGTTAGGCTGCCAACATCGGTAGGGGAAATGGACGAGGTCAGTCAGGGCAATGGTCTTAGACAGGGTCTTGTCAGGTTACAGGGTGGTTTCTGGTCTGCAGAATGGACTGTGGTCTCGTTTGAGGGTCAGGGAGGTCTATTTAGAGGTCTGAGAGATTGCCTAGAGGTCTGAGGGACTTGTTTTGAGTCTGAGGGACTGAGAATGTTGTCCGAGAAAGTGACTGGTTGGGAACCAGAAGCACAAAGGGGAATGGATGAGAGGCAGGGGTCTGAGAAGGCCTTTTAGCCTCTCAGGGGAAGGATAGGGAAGGTCTTGGTAGTGGTTAGCTAAATAAATAGATTAAACAAGAAATGAAATAGAAAACAACACTATGCTTACCTCTTACTTGTTGATGGAAGAATGGAAAAACCTGTTGTCAGAGCTGTTGAAGGACCTACAAATGGAGCTGTTCATTGGAGCTATTCCTGCAAGATCCCTGTAGCTATTGGGGTTGCTGTGTGAGAGGGAGAGGGAGAATACGAATGCAAGGGTGTCAAGAGAGTTTTGTTTGTGGGGTAGAGAATGGTTGCAAAAAATGGTCTTGAATGCTGTTGACACCGGCAGAACCGCTGACGTCAGCCGCATAATGACCGACGTCGGCGGTCGAAGAATGGGGACAGAGGCTAAAATTAGCCTCTGTCCATTCTTGCACATTGCCTAGTCAAGGGGCCATGGGAAAATGGTCGAGGAAGGCATAAATGGACGTGGGAGGAAGGATAAAGGGGAGAATTGGGCAATAAAGGCTAGGAGAGAGGTGGAGGCACCCAAGGAGGGGATCCAAGGTGGCATGGGTGAGGTGGAAGAGGGCCAAATATTTAATTATTTTAATTTGATAAATGGAGGGGGCTAGGACAAGGGTTAGGACATGGGCTAAGGGGGGCCAAGGGTGAAAGATGACCTAGGGGGTAGACATGATTTCAGTGTCTACATTTGCCTCTTTTTGTCTTGTTGGTTGTTCTTGATGAACTGTAAGACAAAAATAGGAGTTGGTTGCCCCAGGTATGGGATGAGGTGTTCCCCCTCAAAGCGAGAGTCAAGGAAAGGGACCCTGAAATTGAGTGTCGATTTGACAGAGAGATGGATAGAGAGAGGGTGAGTGTGAATGCTGCAATAGTCGTGATTGCACGTATACCACTTCACGGGATGGTCAGGGCAAATTATTGGAGGTCAAGGTCAAGGAGTGCCAAAATTGAAATAATCGGGCCCCAGCATTTGGTCGTAGCTGATCGAGTTATTCAATCTAAGCTGAAGCTCCAATGGTCATCATGTTCCAAGTATCTCGGGCTCAGGAAGTGCTCCTAGGAACACGAAAATGCCACAAGTAGTGCGGATCAACCAGCTTGTGATCTTATACTTGTGAAGGTCATAAGTAGTCTGCGCATAATTTTGTTAACCATTCATGATGTAACATACATGCAAAAACAACCAAGGCAAAGTCGTCTTGGAAGTGGTCGCAGTTATAGGAGATGGTCATCATGCTATGTTTGTGATTATGATGACTAATGTGATGGTGAATGTGATGTTTAATGAAATGGTTATATGATGATGATTAATGATATTGATGTTGATATTTGATGTGAATGGTTATGATTTTTATATTAAATGGTGATGTTTAATGACTATGGATGGACATGATGAAAATGATTATGCTAATGATTATGAAAATATGTGACTAACTGTGATATGATTGACAGGTCACGAGAGAATGGGATGGAAGAAAGTGACGAAGAGGATGGCCGAGCTTACCCCAGGAGACCCCATGTCAACTGAGTGCTGCCTACATAGCCCTTGTCCTAAGGGCCTCAGGCCAATGTAGTTCTCCCAAAGAGGAAGGAAGAGGGTCGAAGTGATTGATTGGTTGTGGTCGAGGTCAAGTCATGGGTCAAAGAGGATAGGGTTTATCCATTAGATAGACGAACAAACGAGGGTGGTTGAGCTAACCCCAGAAGACAGTCGTGTCATCTGAGTGCTGTCTACATAGCCCCGGTCTTAGGGCCTTAGACCAATGTAGTTCAGACTAGTTGAGAAGATTGGTCAATGATTAGTTTGGTCATGTGTCGAAATGATGAGGAGAAAAAGATGTTACAGCGCTTTCCAAATGGTGTATGCTGTAACATTGGTTGAGGGGTCTTTCATCCCTAGAAATTTTCCATATTCGTGATGGATGCATGCTAAAAATGAATTGAGGTCTATTTATGCTTTAGCAAGTATTAGTTTATGCGTATCATAAATTGTGTAGTCCATAGTTTCCATGTGTATTGGTATCCATAGAAAATAGTGTGAATAGGTTATGTGAGTGGTCTGAAAAGAGTTGAGTTGATTTGATTTGAAAAATGATGAAGTTCGAATGTGACCAAAGTGTAAAGGAAGTGAAAGACATATTCGCCCTTTCATTGACAAGGACTAGAATGATAGCATAGATAGGGGTTGTTAGAACAAAGAGCCCCATTCATGCATTGCGTCGTTGACCAAAGGTTGTGTTAGAACGGTAATCGAATCACTTTGACATTAAAGTGAGCTTGAAGTCCCTTGAGCAGGTGTTATGATAGGAGGAGGATAGGGTAACCCATTTTAAGAGTAGGGATAACCTTGCCCTTTTTTATAGGAGACCCTGAGACAACTACAAGCCAAGTCCATGACCCATTTTTTTTTTGATGCAGACTGATCAATGCGGGAAGTCTAGATAGAGATGTCATTTTGCTTTGTGGTCATTTGTGAAGCTGATCGATGCGGGAAGCTTCTAAGAAAGTGTTGTTTGTAGCAAGATTTAGTCATAGCCATCCTTCGAGGGAGTGGTCTATATTTTTGCTTTATATAAGTTTGAATAGCTGTCCTTCGAGGGAGCAGTCTATTAGCTATAGCAGTGATAATACAGCTATCCTTCAAGGGAGCAGTTTGCTTTTTGATTTGATTGGGTGACCTTGGATTTTTTGACATCTCGATTTTTTTTTTATTTTTTATTTTTTATTTTTTTGATAGAATTTGGAGTCATGGACAAGACTATAGAAGTTCAAGGGCTCCCTTTTATTTGGATAAAGCATCCATGCATCATAAAAGGGTTATAGAGGATTCGTTTAGGAGAATAGGGTTGAAAGGAATGAGGATTAAGAGGATGGGGATTGCTCAAGGGACGAGCTCAAGTTAAATGTCAAGTGGACGAGTACTCGACTAATAGTAGAATGGTCACAGATGCAAGGCATTAAGAGGCTCAGGTTCTGGCCGTCCGTCGAGAGAAGACAGATGATAAGTCCCTAACCCATACTTGTGCATGATGATGAAAGGTCCAAGCCAGTTAGGGGAAAATTTTCCTCATTTACTTCACTCCATATTGGTGACATGCTGAAGATGATCAAGAAGTTGGTTGATGTTGGACACGAAGTTGATTGATATGTTGTCAGATTGTTTGACTGGTTGATGTTTGGTCATTATTTGGTTGAACATCTGGTCGAGGTTTGGTCAATTGATACTTGGTCGAGACTTGGTCAATGTCTGGTCGATGTCTAGTTTGATGATTGATTGAGGTCATGGTCGATGTGTGATTGATGTTTGGTCAAGGTCATGATAGGCAGTATAAATTCGAACTCCCCCCAGTCATTTTGTGGTAGGAAGAATGTTTAACACCCAGTGCAGATGATAAATGGGTTAGATGAATGAGATGGAGAGAAGATGAGCAGGAGAGACCTGGGTGCCCCACTTGGTTGATAGGTCAGGGTTCCCAAGTGAATGGTGCTTAGGCATTAAAAAAGTTAGGGGAATGGAAACCACTGACTCTGTAGGCGAAGGGGGAGGAATGGGTGAGATTGGAGGAGATTGGTCAATGGTTGGCTTGGGGCAAAGGTCTATAGAGGCCTGAGTGGGGTCATGATATCCTAGGCCATACCGTTTCTTGGCATCATCATCGTTGAGCGACTCGATGGGCTAATGGGATCCCTGCTCATAGCGTCTGAAACCAAAACCCTTCCATGCACACCTGTAAAGGTAAGTGTGTGTAAAGACGGGGTTACCAAGAAATGAGAAGTCTGATGTGAATGGTTGGGGTGAAGAGAGAGGGTTGCCATTAGTAGGAGCTTGATCGAGGCCCCCATAGACAAGATTGGTTCAGAGGTGAGGAGGACCATAAGGCACGACCATCCTGATCCGATGGTCATAACTAGGGCTGTGGTGAAGGCGTCCATACTCTTGCAGAGTTTGGAACATGTCTAAGGTCAGCAAGCAATATTTCCCAAGTGAAAGTCACTGGAAGATGTCTTCTAAGGGGTCTTTGGTAGTCGCTTAAAGAGAAGGGGTGAGGGCGACCACCAGTTGTGAACTGGTTGAAGCTTCTACGGATGGAGGTGGTGTCGGGGTTGATGGCTTGATAGGAATGAGGATGTCATTTGGATGGTAGGTTGTGTTACAAGTTATGAAAGGTGATGGGTCAACAGGAATGGTATGGACTTGCCCGTCGTGCTCAAATTTTACACAACGGTGCAGGGTGGAGGGGACACAGGCCATGGTGCGGATCTAGGGTCGGCCCAGCAACATGTTGTATTGAAACTCTCCTTCGATGATATAGAAGAGCTTCAGGACTGTGCGTGGACCAAGGTGAATGTGAAGAACGACTGTGCCAATGGTCATGGCAGTGGTGTCATTGAAGGAGTGCAAGATTGTGTCAGTTTTAGAGACACAATTCTTGAGAAGAGCCAACTGATCAAAGGCATGGGTGGAGATAATGTTGATGCTGGTGCCTCCATCGATCATAACATGTTTGATGCGTGTCTGATCAACATAGGTAGTGATGAAGAGGACAGCATCCTGATCTTTTGTGTTGGATGTGGGAATCTCAGAATCGCTGAATGTGATGGAAGCAACAGGAGATAAAGAGTGGACGAGGGCAGCGAGTGGTTGGGGGTCTTCGGGTTGGACCTCCACTGTTTGTAAGGCTCAGATGAGGGCTTGATGATGTTGAGGTGAGGTTTGGATGAGGTCATAAAGGGACATCTTCATAGGCATCTGGTGAAGCTATTTCAACATGGAGTCATGAATCGGCTCGAAAGAGGAAGAAGAAGAAGGCTGAGATGCGCCAAGGATAGAAATTTTAGGCTTGGGCACTAGAGGTGGTTTGACGAAAGGGTAGGTCCAAGGAATGGCAGCTTTTTCTTTCACCTTGTCCTTTTGTGATCTAGTGGTTATGTGGATAGCATTGATTTCAAAGATAAGAGGTGAAGAAGGGGTCATGGCCTACTGGTGAGATGTTGATGTGGTTGAAGAGGTTGGATGGGAAGGTGTCGAGGGTTGGTCAAGAGTGTCCTCAAGGAGAAGAGTGTCCTTCTCCATATAGCGGTGAATGATGGCCTTGAGGGCACAACAAGTCTCGGTATCATGTCCTAGCATATGATGGTATAAGCAAATCTTTGTGTTGTCGAACCAGGAGGGCTTGGACTCGAGAGGTTAGAAAGGCCTGATGGGTGGAAGGGTTATGCTGGAAGTCTACAAAAGTTGGTGCAATATCAATGAGTATGAGCCCACTAAAGGGTCCGTGCTAGTTGATGTGTGCGATGCTGGTGATTTTTGCTTAGGCGGAGTTGGAGGAGGTTTTCATACCACCTTTTGGGTTGATGGTGCGGTGATAGGTGGAGATGGCACTTTCTTCGTGAGAGGTACTACCTTTTTAGGAGAGGGTAAGCTAGAGGTAGGCAAAGGAAGCAAAGGAGGCAACCGGTTTTGATTAGAGGTCAGAGTGGGAAGGACTCTGGTTAGGGTCGAAGGATGGGGGCCCAAAATGGAAGGTAATGGTGATGGGGGAAGAGGCGTTCACTTTTGTGATCTGGCAGTCTTCTTCAACTTGGTTGGAAGACTACTATTGGTCGAGGTCTGGTCTAAGTCTACCTTCACTTACGGGTGAGTGAGGGTATAGACATGGCAAATGCCAAGTGACTTGATAGGTTTAGATGGGGTAGATGTGGGTTTAGAAGTGGGAGTTTGGTCTTTGTTGAGAGTCTTGGGAGATTCTACCTTGGGAGGATTGGCTACATGAGATGAGAGGGCACAGGCATGTTAAAGAGCTTTAAGATGCTCCCATAATCCCTGATGCTCCACTTTCCTTGAAGGGAGAAGTCTGATTTTCTCCACTAATCATGAAAATGGTTGAGAAGATGTTGGATGAGGTTTGGGTCCTTGAGAAGATGTTGATGGTTGCGGGGCCGAAGATGAGATGGGTGTAGCAGTCTCAGACCCATGGCATGATGAAGTCATGACCGATTCGTCCTTGGTTGGAGACGAAGGAGAGGCAAGTTCTTCCCTGGGTAGAGAAGAAACTAGAGAATGAGGCTCCTCAAGTGAGTAAAGGGCAAGGATGATGGTGCCCTCCACTTGCGATCGAGGAGTAGGAAGGGTTGGGTCCTCCATAGGCAGCAGGAAGGAGGATGGTGAGACTGGTGGTGCTGGTAAGGTTGAGGCATCCTCCAAGATGAGAGAGGTTGACAGAGAACTAACTGGGGAAAGAAATTCATCCACACACGATGGACTGATAGATGGACTAACCTCTTGAGGTTGGTCGGGGATGAAGGGCGAGACCGTATTGACTGTTCGAATGTTGTGTTCATGAGTGTTGTCAATCAAGGTCTAGACATTATTTTGGGTCGGTGGAAGATTGGAGAATGGTTACTTAAAGATGTTGATGCCCTGATTAGGGGGTACATTGGGATTGTCTAGGATGAGGTCACCCCTTTCAAGCATGTCTTGGATTATGGTTTTAAAGGTCTTGTAGTTTCTCGTGTCATGTCTTTTAACATGGTGGTAGTTGCAGAAGTCATTTTCCCTATACTACGCAGGGATGGCACGTGAGGGATCAAATTGTGGAGGTGGTCAGATCTGGGGGAGATTGAGAACCCCCTGTTTAACAAGTTTTTCCAGCATAGACGCATATGATTCTCTGAGAGGAGTATACTGTCATTGTACGTATCTCTATTGGAATTGGTGGGTGGCGCTCTGAGATGTGGATGGCTCAGGCTGATTGGTTGAAGGTGAAGAGGATGAAGGTCTAACGACCACAGCGTTAGCTGAAACTTTAGACTTAGGATTGGATGATGAAGGTTTAGAAGAAGAGGAGTCATTGGTCTTAGAGTTGGGATTCTTGCTCTGTAACTTGAATTTATTCTCCTCGATGGCATGTAATTCAAGTTTGCGAGTCATTGTGAAGGCTTCGTCGAAGGTGCAGAAGGTTTTGAACCCGTAAGGTGGAAGAAATATGTTTGGTGCAAGCTTGGGAGAAAAGTTCAATAAGTTTGGATTGGGGTAAGGAAAAGGAGAGTTGATTGATGAGGCCTCTCCAGTGAGCAACGAAGTTAGCTATGGATTTGTCCTCAAATTGGTGGATAGAATAGAGGTCTGTGATTGAGGCCTTCTTGGTGATGTTGATGGAGAAGTGATCAAGAAAGAGCTGGGCCAGTTATGTGAATGTGAAGAGGGAATGGCTGGCAAGAGAGTTGTACCAGTCAAGCACAGCATCAAAGAGAGACATAGGAAACATGTGTAAAAGCAATGCATTGTCATGGGCAATAAGGTAACAGGCATGTCTGAATGCCCGTAAGTGTTGTTGTGGGTCTTCCTTGCTTTGAAAGCGAGAAAATTTAGGAAGTTCCCACTGGCTGGGATATGGCCTGATCAGGACAGAAGGATGAATGGGCTCATTGCAAATTTGCTCGTATGAGAGAGCATTGCATGAGCCAAAAATGGAGGTCTCTAGGCTAGACATCTTGTCCATCAGCATTTTGATGATATCTACTGACGGATTGGTGGGTGGAACGCCCCCTAGATTATAAGGCACTTGAAATATATTGAGAGGGGCATATGACGTGGTTGGTTGCATAGACGCAACATATGGGTAGCTAGTTATCGAGGTGGAAGTTGAAGCCAAGGGCACTTGTGTTATGGGGTTGGTAGGCACAAATTGGATAGGGGCCATCAAAGATGGTTGAGGAGTGGCCACACTTGTTGAAGGGTAGACAGTTACTCTTGTGTTGATAGGTGCAAGAGTAGGGGGGATAGAGACCATTAGGTTTTGGAAAGGTGTAGGATTTGGTAGAGTCATTTGAGGTTGAGGGGGTATCAAAACCCCATGGAGGTAGGTCTAGAATGAGAGGCTAAATTTTGAAGGTAGGACACAGTTGCGTTATTAGTCGAGTGTAGGCTTGATTGTCTATAGGTTGAATTGTAGATGTTGTTGATGTGATCATTGTCTCGACTAAGGAAGTCAGCATCCCATAGATTGGGTTGCCTAAAGAGTCTTGCGTTCGGCTATGCATGAGATAGTGTTGCAAGGCTTTGACATTGAGTTCCAAGAATCGTACGAAATCTTGGTCCCCTTCTGGGACAATAGGAGTCTGGGGCGGGGTTAGGCGAGTAGGAGTTCTTTCAGTCTCTGAGTGGAACTCCATTATAGGACCAGTTATGGATGGGGTAGATGGAAGCAGTTGATGCCTCGCGTGGTTGACTAGAGCCTTGGCTTGACTGCGAGTCAGAACCATTCAAGGCAAGAAAGGTCAAGTTTTAGAAACTATGTTTTTTCAGTTTCAGAAACTCAAAATGGGGTTTTGGCAGAAAAAGGGGTGGGTTTTAAGGCTACTGTTTTGAAAAAAAAAAGAACTGTGACAGTGACCGACGTCGGTTGAAAAACCGATGTCGATGAGAAAGATGGCCGATGTCGGTCAGATAACCAATGTCGGCGAGAAAAGGTTACCGACGTCAGTGGTAAAACTGATGTCAGTGACTATGTTTTCCAAAAACCCAAAAGACTTGAGAGTTTTTGGAAAAAAGGAAGAAGAATGTCCTCACTAGCTCAAACAAGCAGATAAGAACAGAAAAGATGAAGAACACAAGTAGAGCCTAAGCATTAAATCCCTAGAAATAAATTATTAAGCTCGTGTGGCTTATGCCTTAAAGTGATGTTTGGGGAGGTTGGCTATTAGAAGGGTCATAGAAGAGGTAGTCTATGGATGTTTTCAGGTTTGTTTAGGCACTCAAGAGTCTAGGTTAGGTTCCGTACATGGCCTGGTGCTAAGGAGCAAGCTCCCCTCACTTCACGAGTCTAGTGGTAAACTGGTTTCGCTTAGCCAAAATATACTTTCCCTGGAGATTAGATTCTGTGAGAGAACAGAGTGGGCTTTCCCCTTGGTGATGAAATCCATGTAGGATCACCGGAACGGGTAAGGTATCTGCTGGGGGATGAAATCCCAGTCAGGCCTTATCTCAAGTAAGTTTGATGTTTGATTTAGTACAAGTGGTTCGGTTGTGTAATATAAAGTGGACTATGATTAATTCATGATGCGATTTGTTAATTACTAGGTGTGGACTAAGAAATGCAAGCAAGCAGAAATGACATGCAATGTGTTTTAAAATCCAAGTCGAAATGTTAGTTCGAATGAAAACTAGTTGAGAAAGGGTTGAAGGATATGATTTTTGACTAATTTGAAATGCAAAAAAAGAAAGAAATGTTCTTTTTAATCCTGATTATGATGTCGTTTAGAAGAGAAGAAAGAGGTGAAAAGGGAGAAACCTAATGCACCTATATGAACAGAAAGAAAAGGAACCCAAGGAAGACCCTAAGGTCCCATCGGGCGTGCCAGAATGTTTCTATGCTAGATTTGCTTTTCACATTCAAGAAAGAGAAAATGAGAAACTAAGAAGAAGGACGAGGGTTTGTACGTACCCAGGTTGTAGACGTGCGCACCAGAATTTAGACGATAGCAGGAACTCCACTTTGGTTGTGGAGGATGACACCTGAAAGAGAAAGACACTAAAACACGAAAAACATTAGATGACAAAAGGGTGGATTGCCAAGCAAGAGCTTGGTCCTAGAAGCGCAAAGGCTCCTTGGAGGATGACAGTCCACTGTTAAAAATAGAATGTTGATTAGAAACAGAAAGTGATAAATGATGAAAAATAGAAAGAAGGAACTTAAGGCAAATGCGTACCTATTTAGAAGGAATATGCTTTTGCATAGTCACCGACGTTGATGGTATTGCCGGCGTCGGTCAGGTAAGGTCGCCGACGTCGGTTAGGCTGCCGACATCGGTAGGGGAAATGGATGAGGTCGGCCAGCGCAGTGGTCTTAGATAGGGTCTTGTCGGGTTACAAGGTGGTTTTTGGTCTACATAATGGACTGTGGTCTCGTCTGAGGGTCAGGGAGGTCTATTTAGAGGTCTAAGAGATTGCCTGGAGGTCTGAGGGACTTATTCTAGGTCTGAGGGACTGAGAATGTTGTCCGAAAAAGTGACTGGTTGGGAACCAGAAGCACAAAGGGGAATGGATGAGAGGCAGGGGTCTGAGATGGCCTTTTAGCCTCTCAGGGGAAGGACAGGGAAGGTCTTGGCAGTGGTTAGCTAAATAAATAGATTAAACAAGAAATGAAATAGAAAAAAACACTGTGCTTACCTCTTGCTTGCTGATGGAAGAATGGAAAAACCTGTTGTCAGAGCTGTTGAAGGACTTGCAAATGGAGCTGTTGCTTGGAGCTGTTCCTGCAAGATCCCTATAGCTGCTGGGGTTGTTGTGCGAGAGGGAGAGGGAGAATACGAATGCAAGGGTGTCAAGAGAGTTCTGTTCACAAGGCGGAGAATGGTTGTAAAAAATGGTCTTGAAGGCTGCCGATGCCGGCAGAACCACCAACATCGGCTGCATAATGACCGACATCGGCAGCCGAAGAATGGGGACAGAGGCTAAAATTAGCATCTGTCCGTTCTTGTATGCTTCTGGGTCAAGGGGCCATGGGAAAATGGTCAAGGAAGGCATAAATGGACGCGGGAGGAAGGATAAAGGGGAGATTTGGGAAATAAAGGCTAGGAGAGAGGTGGAGGCACCCAAGGAGGGGATCCAAGGTGGCATGGGTGAGGTGGAAGAGGGCCAAATATTTAATTATTTTAATTTGATAAATGGAGGGGGCTAGGACAAGGGTTAGTAAATGGGCCAAGGGGGGCCAAGGGTGAAAGATGACCTAGGGGGTAGACACGATTTCAGTGTCTACACTTTGTTGTACACAAAATTTAGTCTTTTATTTTTTGTATATTCAATGTATTTCTTCTCCAAAAATATTCTCCATACTATTTCTCTTTTTACATTTTTGAATTCATAACTTTCTTCTTTTACTTTGGTGGCTCTGATACCACTATTGGCCTAAGTTCCAAGAGAAATAATAATAAAATTACATCATGAAGAAATTATTTCACACAAAATAGATAAAATATTATTTCAGGATATTTACAAAGAGAGGTCAAAATCTTTAAAAGCTTTTCATAGGTGGTTACAATATATAACTGATATTCCCATGAACCAACAAATTATTATAAACAAAACATAATGGTAAAAATTAACTAAATATTAACTATACTAACTTTGGATCATTAAAAATAATCCAACATTATATAACATTTACTAATTCCTAGGAGTAGTTGCACATTTGTTTTTGTCTTCTAGTGTGTAGCTCAAAATTATCATAGGTAGTTGAATAGAATTTTGGAAGGTGAAGTGATTAGTCATCTTTTGGATTATAAATTGTAATGTTGGTTTCCATTTCAATTTGAATCATTAAATAGAATTTCATTGTTATTCTTCCAACATTGTTTTTATCCTATCATTGGTATTAGAGTCTGGAATTTAAATTGTTATTTTTTTCATTATTTATCTTCTTTTCAAGTTATACGATTTGCATATTATTATTATTTTTTCCTATCATTGGCCCTACAACTTATTTTGGTGCTGACCTATGTGGATTTTTTTTGGGTGCAATTTTATAAGCTATGGCTTGACCTGCATGGATTCATTTTGGTGTAATTTTTTGAGCTAACTGATGTGTTTTGGTGCAATTTTTTGAGTTAAAAACTATTAATTATCATTAGAGTGGTGATCTCCCTGAGGGGTGGCATTTCTACCAACTAATGAGTACCATTCAATGATGGTGCTCACTACTACATGGTTTATTTTTGGGAAGGTGTTCTAACATATAGACTACTTTGTCCTTTAGTCAGTACATTAGATAGTCTAATCTATAATTTTTATACATATTACCTTCTCTTGAACTATGTGACATTTCAAAGTTGTGTAGGCTATCTATTTTATAAGTGGAACTATCTCCTTGTTATGTTGGAGGTCATACATCTCTTTCATTCCAATGTTGGAATTTTGCCTTTTCATATCAAATCAAATTTGTTATATAAGACAAACAGATAAGAAGATATTCTATTTTTATCCATTAAAAATCAAATTTTCAATTTTCTTTAAATGTTAAATTTCAAAATTTGAAAACATTTTAATTTGAAAGCATTTAAAATTCGGTGTTATTTATCGTTGAAATTGCCTAGAGCAAGCTACACTAAACAAAATTGGCAAACAAAAACCAATTTTCATAATTTAAGGAGAAATAAAGAGAGATACTATTTTTAACCATTCATGTATGTCAAAAAATGTAAATCCATAAATCAAGAAAAATAAAGTATATTGATGTATGAAGTTTTCTTTTTAAGCTGATGTTAGTGACAATGTGAATCCTTTTCAGTACCTTTGAATATATAGAAAAGGGGAGCATTTTGGAGTGATAAGGAACCAATTGGGGTTAAATTAAAACTCAAAACTTCCAAAACTCAAACAAAAAAATTCAAAACCATGAATTTCATCAAATCTATTGTTAACACTACCTTAATTGGTAAATATAATTAGCTAGAATGGTCTTGGTAAGTGGAGAACACACTCATCTTCAATGATCTCTAGTTTTATATTTGTGATGGGGTAAAATAACCATCTAAACCAATAGGGAATGTAATGGATACTCAAACATGGAATCAAAAAACCCAGAAGGCATGGGCCTTGATGAGGGCATTAGTAGACAGAGACGTGTTTCATCACATACAAGGGTGCAATACACCATGGGAAGCATTTCAAAAACTAAAATGACTATGTGAATCCCATTCAGAGTTGGAATTGTTTTAGTTATAGTTGAAGCTATTCAAAGTATATTTGAAAGATAGAGATGTGATGAGATTGGATTCAAAGGTATAAAATATCAAACATGATGTTGAATCAATATTTAAAATTAACATATACATAATTGTATTCATAGATTCTCTTCTTTTAAACTATTTAATCTATTTGGACTTTCTACAAGTAATCAATTAGTTGAAGACTCTCACATTTGACCAATTGATTAAAAATATGGTAGAAAGAGAAAAGGCCTTTGAAAAGAAAATCAAAGCCACAATAGGTGAAAGTATGTGCTATGTCAAATCAAATTCCTCCAAAACATCAAACAAGGCCACAACTTCCAAAAATGAAGGCAATAACAAGTACAAGAACAAGTTCAAGGGGAAAGGTAAAATAAAATTAAAATCATGGTGGTCAAAATAAAAATAGAATGATAAACAAAACCTCTATTGTAGATGGTGTGATAGAAAAGGTAGCCATGAGACTCACAAATGTAGGACTCCATGGGAGAAAATTGAAGCATACCATAAAAATAAAGAGGAAAAATATAAGAAATAGTCAAAAGAGTCAAACTCAACCCAATTCACCAGTGAATATGTGTTTTATAGTATAGATGATGAAATAAATAGTGTTTTGATCAGTTTTTCATGGTTTGATGATTGGGTTCTTGATACTAGTGCCACTCAACATTTGAAGAGTAAAACGAAGAAAGTTATGGCTCAATATACCTCATAGATAAATCAAGTCTGTAACCATATGGAAGAGGTACAATTTGACTCAAATGTCTAGGGCTTCTAGAATTCAAACTTGAGAATGTTCTCTACCTTCCTAAATTGAAACTAAACTTGTTGTCCCTAGTTTTCATAAGGAAATAAGGCCATTCTATTATGTTAGATAATGGTGATCTCATAATTAGGATAAAAAGTAATAATGTAATCATCTTGATTGGATATGAGGAAGGAAAACTACTCAAACTTAAGGGTGAGCCATCAAATTCAAGAAATTATGCTCATCTCATGGAACATGAAATGTCTCCAAACATGTTTTGGCATGCTCAATTTGGGCACACTCACTATAACAACATTCATGTATTACAAAAGAATGGTGCTGCTGGCATGCTTGCATTAACCACAAAATTAGATGACAAGTGTGAAGCCTACATCATGGATAAACATGCAAGAGAACCATCTCCAAAGTCATAGTGGAAAGAAGAAAAAAATGTGTAGCTTGTTCATTCATACTTATATTCTCTTCCAATATTCTCCAATAGTGGTCATAAGTACTTCATGTTATTTATTTATCACTACAATAGGATGACATCGATATACTTTCTAAAAAAGAAATCAGAAGCCTTTGATACTTTAAAAAAAATTTGAATAATGATTAAAAATGAATCATAAACTCACATCAAGACACTCAAGATAGAAAATTGTGATGAATTCACATCAATAATTTTGAATCCTATCTTGATAAAAAAAATGATCAAACACCATCTCACAGTTCCTCACACTCCATAACAAAATGAGTAGTTGAAATAATGAGTAAAACTATGATGAATATGGTTCTTGCAATATTATACTTCAAAGGGGTAAATTTTCACTTTTGGGCTAAATTATCTAAAACAAAAATATACATTCACAATAGATCACCATCAACATCTCTTGAATCAAATACTATGTATGATATATGGTATGGTAATCTCCCTTCAATGTGACATCTTTAGATTTTTGGATCCACTTATTATGCATTGATTCTAAATAAGAAGAGAAATAAATTGAACCATGGTATTTAAAAATGCATCTACTTGATATATTATTATTCCTCCAAGGAATACAAGCTATACAATGAGAAAGAGAAGAAGTTTCTTGTCACACAATAAGTTATCTTTTGTGAGATTGTAAAGGACAAAGAACATATTGATTAGAAGTTGAGTCAAGTGTGAAAAAATGTAAAGTTTGATGTCTAAAAAGAGAGTGATTTGAATGTTATAAAAAATGAGTGGGGGACACAAATTTGGTAATCTATTGATTTTCTATTGTCCCCTATACATGAACTTGAAACTCCTCCTAAAGGAGAGAGTAAAAATTCATCAGATATTAAATAAGGGCCAATAAAACAAATGATAGATATTGAAGGAACTTTAGAGGATGAACTTAAAGCACCTAAAACATAGAACAATATGCCTAAGTGGGTCACTCAAACAATGAAAGACATGAGGCCTGATGAAGTTGGGAAAATAGGCACTCAAAGTGCACATGCAACCTCCTCTTAACTAGATAAGTCTATTGATGAAATTTAGGACATGATTGGAAAAATCACATTAGATGATTCTTAAAAGGAAATCAATGTTACGTTTGATTTAGAACCAACAACTTTCAAACAAGATGAGAAATTTGACTCTTGGAGAAAAATAATGAAAGATGAGTATAATTCATTGGTGAAAAATGGGACTTGGAATCTAGTTGACCCACCATATGGTTACAAATTGATTGGCTAGAAGTGGGTCTATCATGAAAAAATAAAAGGTACATAACTCATTTAACAAGCACAAAGCAAGGCTTGTCTCAAAGGGGTATGTTCAAAAGGAAGGAATTGACTATAGTGAAACCTTTGCACCTATAACAAAATGGACTACCATTTAGACCATGTTGGCTCTAGTAGCTCACAATGGAGGGAAAGTTCACCAAAGATGTCAAAAATACATTTCTAAATGGAGACCTCAAGAAAATTGTGTACATGTCACAACCTAATGGTTTTGTAGTAAAGGGACAAGAGCACAAAGTGTGCAAACTGGAAAAATTGATGTATGGTTTGAAACAAGACCCTTGACCATGGTACAAAAAACTAGCTGAGCACCTCATGCAAATGAATGTCAAATGTTTTGAGTTTAAAGATGTAACTCTTTTCATCAAAATAGTTGACAAAATAGTTATATTTATGGTGGTGTATGTTGACAATTTGCTCATCACATGGAATAATGAATGGTACACTGTAAAATTCAAATTAGAGTTGATGAAAAGTTTTGAAATGACTAATTTGGGTTATCTTCATTACTATTTGGGTATTGAAGTAATTTGGAAACCAAAGTATTTCTTCATCACACAACATAAGTATGTTTGTGACATCCTAAGAAAGTTTGGAATGGATGATTGTAAGCTTCTCAGCATGACTATAAAATAAAATCTTAAATTAACATCTAAATAGTTAATAGATTTGGTTGATGCCATTAAATATAGATAACTCATTAGAAGTCTGATTTATGTGACTACCACTCAACTAGATATATCATTTGTAGTTCATGTCCTCTCAAGATTCATGTAATAACCCAGGGAGAGTCATTGGATATTAGAAAAAAGGGTCCTTATCTATCTTAAAGGCATAAAATATTTTGGGCTCAAATACTTTAGGGTAGGAGACTTCAAACTGGTTGGGTATTTAGATTTTGACTATGTTGGTGATCATGAAGATGGAAAGTCCACCTCAGATTTTCTAATGAATCTAGGAACAATAGTTGTCAGTTATAAATCCAAGAAGCAATTATTACTGGCAATTTATTTAGTAGAAGTAAAATATATGGCTACTTCAAAGGCAACTAGAGAGATCTTATGGTTCATAAGGGTTCTTTTAGATTTATAGGAGTAACAAGTTTCATCAATAACTCTCATGGTTGACAACACTTTTACAATCCATATGACAAAGAATCCAATCTTTTAGGATTGAACCAAGTATGTCAATACCAAATTTGATCTGATTTGGCACTATGTGAAAGATGATAGTGTCAAGTTACAACATTTCTTGACAATAGATCAACCAAACATCCTAACAAAAGCACTTGGATGATAAAAATTTAAAAAGTTTAGAGAAATTCTTTCTCTAAAGACAACCCCTCCAGATTAAGGGTGGGATGTAATATTATTGTATATAATATTTCCTAATTATTAGGAGTAGTTGCACATTTACTTGTCTTTTAATGTGTAGCTCAAGAGTCTCATAGGTAGTTGAATGGACTTCTTGGTAGGTGAAGTGATTAGTCATCTTTTGGATTATAAATTGTAATGTTGGCTTCCATTTCAATTTGAATTATGAAATATAATTTCATTGTCATACCTGCAACATTGTTTCCATCCTCTCAAGCATAAGGTGAATAGAAAGCTAATGATGTAAAGAAAATTAGGAAAAAGAGACTAACAATGGTTCAAAATTTATTTTTCTATTATAGGGTATAATTTTACTGCTAATATTTACAAATTCACAATTATGGAGTGAGCATACATAACTAAGCAAAAAACATCCAATAATGACGTATAACTTATACCATCACTCACAAAAACAAGATTAAATACATATGCAAACACAATTTGTAAAAAATAAATGAAAAATGCTTTCTAAATGCAAAAATGATGAACATAGGATGAAAAAGATGAGAGGAGGTCCCACCGAATGTGTCAAAATATGTGAACTAAATCTAGAAATATTAATAAATCAACTAATTATGTAATTTTAATCTAAGATAAACTCAACCTAAGCTAGATAAAAAAATAAAGAAAATAGTAAACACAAATTTATACATCAAATATGCAAGTTTCCTCCATTAAAATGTAAACTTGATTTTCTCTTCAATAATGTGGTTGCTCACTCTTCCAATGTAAAGGAGAATGGTTAGTGTTTTGGTGTAAAAATAGTTTTTAGATGTTTTGATTCAATTTGATTTAGTTATATTCACTTTTAAATTGAATAGAACTTCATTAACATAAATCAGGATGCATGAAAATGATGATTTCAAGCTTATTTATAAATTTTTGGAGGAAGATCGAATGGTGGAGGATTATTAGATATATTAAATGATACAAATAATTAATGGTGATTAATGAGTCTTCACCCAAAAGGATGATGACCATTTCAAATGATTGAGATAAGTACAAGGATGGTTAGTTGAGCTAATAAGAACGAGTCAAACTTTTTGACAACTTAGGAGATGACTCAAAGGAGGTTGAGAAAGTTATGGGTTTGATTGAGATGAGTTAGCATGTGAGGGAGAATAAGGTGGAAGATGTAAAATCTAAATTTTATATTTAAATATGTGCATAATTGATTAATTTGATTTATTCAATTGTTTGAATTTGGAGGGAGATGTGATGAATTATATTAAGAATAATTATTAATAGGTTTTAGGTGAATTTTTACACTACATGTAATTTAGGTTTCTAAAATTACTAACAAATATAGGTTAATTCCTTGATTGAAAAGAGTACAAAGTTGAATTAGGTGACACTATATACAAACAGTTCTAAACAAAGTTGACTGGGTCACTACTATTTTGTAGAAGCAAGATCTGGAATAATAGAGTTGAATAGGTTGACTATGTCTTCAAGATAGAAGACAAGCTCTAGAACTGTGTCAAATAGGTCGACCCAATTTGCTATAGGGATGTAGTTTTATAGACTACAAACTTGTGAAAAATAGAACTAAAATAAGAAAATTAAAATGATAAAGAGAGAAAGAAATGAACCTTGATGAGTTTGAAGATGTTTAGATTACAAAATTTTATGTTGTGATGTTCAAATACTGATTCAAAATTCTGCTAACAGGTTTGATTAGATCAATAAAGTTTGTAAAACCTATATGTTAAAGAAAAAGTTACAAATAGAGTTGACTAGTTCAACTATGTTTACAGACCTATTTCATGAAAGAAGAGAATAGAAGACAAAGTTGACTGGTTTGATTATGTATGTGAATCTATATTTGAAAAAAAATAATGTGTTAAACTAATTAATCTAGTAACCTATATTTGGTGAAGACCTGCATAGATAGAATAAAGTCATTTTAGAGTGATTGTGTGTTACAATTGCACACAAAATATTAGAACTATACCGACTGGATCGATGCAGTACTATAAAAATAGAAAATATAATATGATGATAAAATGAGAGTGAAAGAAAACCTACAAGGGTTTGATTCATGTTGGGTTCACCAAAATGTATACAAAGGGAAATACAACTGATCTATTAATTAATCCTAGCTCAGAGAAGATAAATCCTACTTACACTTTTGATTTTTGATACATTATATATTTGATATTATGACTAAGATGGATCTATTAGACCTAACCAAGGGATCTCTTAACACAATAACATCACTAGAGAGGGTTTCAAAGCCTCTATTCAAGAAACACAATGCAATAATCCTAACTAGGTCCTATGTTTTCATATTCACAAATTAAATGCAAAGTAAATTAAAATCTAATCTAGTTCTCACCAAAGCTTGTGGCACAAAGTGGGGGTAATAAACATAAAAATTAAACATGTATATAAGATATATACTCATGTTAATGTATAGGAAATCTTAAAGTATGGGAGAGGATTACAAATGCAAATGCATATACTCTTACAAAGGAGGAACAAAGTTAGGAATAATTACCTTTGAAGATGAATCCACCAAGCCTCAATCTCTCCCTTGGCCAAGGTGTGTTACAAGAGATTGTTTTGGTATGTAAGGAAAATAAGGATAAGTCAACTCTAGGTTAGACAACTTCTCTATGCATCAAAAAGACTTTTCCACAAGATAAGATCCATATCTCTAAAGAAAGTATTGAAACCCTAAGTTATGCTCATCAAGTAGAATGGTGGATAATTAGATGCAAAATATAATACTCTTCTTCTTCTCTTCTTTTATAAATGGAAAAATGAATGTGCATATATAACTGAATCTAACCCTAAACCTGCCAAAAGTTTATCTAATAGGGTCAGCCTAATCGACTATGTATCATTATTGATTTAAAAAATTAGGTCTTGGTCTAGGTTAGCGCACCCTAAATGAGTTTTATCAATTAGAGTACAAGGTCAATGGGGCTGATAGTGTAATGTAAATTGTCAAAATGTATTTTAGGCTTAGAGAAGGGTTAATGAAGGTGAAAAATTATTGGAGGATAAAATAGAGGAGATAAGGCTCATGGAAGTGTCTAGAAGAAGGTTAGATTGATAGAAAGTGGTGGTATAGGGGACAACAATCCTAAGAAGCACCAATGGTCTTCCCACCCCTTTCTTGATACACCCATTAGGGCATGTACTTAGAGATATTGAGACTCAATGGGTTTCTACAAGAGAGAAAGCATCAATAATTGATAAAGTTTGAAAATATTATGTGTATACACATAGTAGATTAGACTTTGTTTGTCTATTATGTGAAATCTATTGAACATCTCTATGAGAACTTTGATTGGTATTTGCAACTTTTGAACATGTCTCTTTTTTTTTTGACATTATTAATGTCCTTTATGTGTGGCCCTTAACATTGTGTGTAATATTTTCTTATGTGACATTTGAACATTTCCCATGTATGTAGCCTTAGGCCTCATTATTTTACATGTTTTTGTGTTGTTGAGCTTGTTGAGTTTGATGAGTGTCATAAGCCATATCATCCACAAACTATTGTGTACACTTATTTTATTACAATAATTGCTATGATTTTCTTTGATACATTTATCTAGATTAGATAGTTTAGGCCTTTCCTCATATGTTATATACATGATTTGAATGATACATACCTTACAATGCTAACATAAATTTTCACATATGTTATAATATTAAATTATTACATCTTGATACACACGACATAGTTAAATTTTGTTTTGAGATGAGTGAATTTCAAGATACATTCCTCACCTCAAATGGAGAAAATTTTAGTGGGATTTTCATACATGAGATAAGCCTCTATGGGAAAAACTCAATTTTGTGTACATAAATACAGATTGAAAGAATACAAAAAGGCTCAAAAATTTAGTATTTGGTATAGATTATTAGGGAATATGCCATGGATATGCACTCATATTAAAAGAATAAATTATAAATTCACAAAATTTTGGGTGCATGATATAAATTTGTGCACAAACCTTAAACATAATTCACAAATTTACATATGCATATAGTTATAGATTATATATTTATCAAGAAAATGATACAAATTCATTCCATGCTTTCAATACTATTTTCTATCCATGTTCATGGTAGAGCATGGATGTACTCCATTCTATTTTGATCATGAATACGTGAACTAAGGAATAAAGTGACAATTGAATATATAATCCATATATAGTGATTGAATTAGTTAAAGGGCATAATGCATAACTTGGAGGTTCAATGCCCTCTAGCATTATACCCTAGGAATCCATTTTGGATTCCAACCTATTTTTGTCTTAGGGTTAAAAATACTAACCAAAAAAATTAAGGTTTATGTATCCATTAATGGGTTCTATTTTCTATTCATGTTCAATTTAAATTGGAGCTTTATCAACCTCAATCCACTATTAGTTCAACTAATAAACCAATCTATTCGAGTGATTCAAGGGAATTATCAATTCTACAATGTTTCAAGGAAGCATCATAATCAATCAAAGTTACAAAACAACATTTGTTTCACACATACAAGTGTATTCCTCCCTTATTTCTATTTTCATTTTTTTCAATTTTCAAACTTAAATCTTTTTCAAATTTCAAATAAAAAAAAGAATACTTCATGAGTTTTTGGAGGGTTTGCTAAGTTAAAGTTCCCTACATGAAAAAAGTATCAGATCAAAGGAAAATTGTGTTATGCACACTTAGGTATTTATTAATTTTAAATCAAGTAATTTAATTTCTATACTAAATGGGGTTAAATGTGTAGACACCTAAATTTGGCCACCGATAACCTCCAATCAGGGATTTGGACAATTTCCACCCAAAATGCACAATTTGGCCTAAAAACACTAAAACACGTTAAATGATGTGAAACTAACATATTCAATTGTTGATTTTGGATAGGGTATCCCTAAATGGGGAAATGAAATTTATGGACCAACAAAATTTCATTAGTTCATTTTGAGTCAAAATGCCAATTTTGCACCTAGGTGCTCTGGATTGCTCTTTCATATTAAATCTCTTGCACGAGACATGTGCCTTTGTTATTTTGTTTTTGGTAACATCCTAAATGGGAATATGGTTTCAATTCATCTGACATCACCTTCCAATCCTAATCCAGTTGAATTTTGGACAAATAACAAGGCATTCTAATCAATTTGAGTAATTTGTGCACAAAGTGCTTAAACATATTTAAGAGCTAATTAACCCAAATCAAGGCATAATTAATAATTTCATGGAAACTTGTTGAATAATTGTTTTTATAAATTAATATTGAATATATACATCATTATGTGACCTCATTTTATGGGAAGACATCCATAAGCCATAAATGCCACAAATATTAGGATTCATGCCCTCCATGCCTCATCAATGCCTTCCATGATACCCTCCATGCATCTTAATTTACCCTTCTTCCAATGTCATGATGAGGATAATTATAAAATTAATTCCAAAAATTTAATTAATCCTCAATCACACATCTCAATCTTGAGATGGATGGTTCAGGTTGATTCTAGACATTCTAAAAAATCTATAAATAGGAGGCCTCACAACATCATTTCTAAGACTTAATAATGCAAAGTTATAACGCAAAAATGGTTCCAAAAGCCATTGTAATTAGTGTTAAAATGAAAAATGGATTCCAATCCAAGCCAAGCCATAAGCCAAAGGTGTCAAAGAGAGATGGAGGTAGCCAAGCTTCCATTGTCAAGGACTTCATGAGCACAAGCCAAGCAAGCCACTACTACAAAGGCATTTGGAGCATCCAAGGAAGGTGAAGGAATTCTTGTATTTTATTCCTTAATTTTTTGTTTTGTTTGTCATTTGTTTTTGTTAAATAATATCTTCCTAGTGTCTATGCCTAGAGATGTAATGCTATTAGTGTGTTTCTTTCATTTTGTTTTCATTTTGGAACTAGCACCATACTAACCATCCTCTCTTGAGTCAAATTCTTAGGTCACATAATGGAACTCTTGATGGGACAAGATGCATCTCACACCTGAAGAAGATCATTTTACAACTCTAGAATATTTATTTGAGCCCTTAAAACTCTTGTAAATTAATTTTCTAACTTTATTTTGTTGTTTTTGTTTGCCATAATTTTACACAGTAATCGACATTGGCAAGTAAAACAGACATCGGTTACATATCTTAACCGACATCGGTTATCCCAAATTCCCAATGTCAATGGTAATAAATGACATTGGTCACTGTGTTTTTCCAAAAACATAAACCCAAGATCTATTTTTCCAAAGTTCATTGTTTCAAGTTAAAAAGAGCTTTAAAGCTAAAGGACATGCTAACATTTTTGCTATAGGACCAAGCTTGATATTTGTTCAAAACATGTTTAAATCACCTTTGCATGCTTAAAAATCAATTAGAAACCTTGTTTTGGTGTTTAATAAATAATTTTTTTAGATGTTTATGGTGAATGCTTTAAAAGTTTGCAACTAAGACCAAGAGGTCAAATGGACACCACCAAATCTTTCATTTGGGCTTAAAATTGAACACACTTGTCAATTATTGTTTGCAATAGTTATTTGATTAGATTTTGTTTGGAAAAAAGAGGGATGTTACATGTATTCTCTTCCATTTCTCCCCTTTAAGGAACCCTTGGAATCAAAATTACCATTTCTATTGCAAGTAGCCTAGTCCAAGGCTTAGAAAGAAAGTTGTCTAAAGCACTCCCCAAAAACTCGTAAAAGTTTGGGTGACCTTAAAAATGACCCTAAAGTATTTTTATTTCATGATTTATTTATTTTTATGAAAACTTGGCTGGTGAGGGGGACTTCATCACCTCCCACAAGTTCTTTAGGGAAGCTTTGACTTGGGGTTTCACCTCCTGGCATTGACTTCATTTGGATCGTTTGGAGTTGCACACAGGATGTATCTGAATTTGGAAATCACACTAAACTAAGAAAATAGTAGGATGTAGTGGTTGTAAAAATAACTAGACCTTTTTACAACTAGCCCATGTTGTGTTCACCTAAATTCCATGCTTGTCTTTTTCATCGTTTGACATAAAAGTCATTATGCAATTGATTCCCCTAGAAACATTTGAAGCTTATTAGTTTTAGTCAACCCCATCATGCCATACCCTTGATAGGATTTGGATGATTATACTTATTGTATTTTCATCATTTTTACTTGGTATCTTTTGAGACTAAAACTTTTTTATTTGTAAGCCATGTCAAAACAATGCATTTGAGTTGTGAAGGGTAGTGTTATGCTTCCCAAATCATGTCAAAACATATTGAGCCTTTTAAGTCTTTGAAACATAACATTAACCATATCATTCAAACATGCTTATGCTGTTAGATTGATTAATTTATTTCAAGACTTGTTTACCATTATATCAAAAACCATTTGTTTCAAACCATTTTGTGTATACCATATAGACCTTTGTCTTATGTTGTCATGTTGTCTAATCTTGTCTAGCTCATTTGGTCAAATCCTAGTTTTCAATGTTGAGTTTTCAATTAGCCTTGTCAAGTTTGGATCCAAACATTGATTGATTTATATTTAGGCCTCAATTTGAGGGGTTTATACACATTATTTCTCTTTTGGGTTGCATAACTTTGGTTAATCGATTACCCAAATTTGAAAACTATTGATGGTTTATTTGTTTAAATCCTACTCTCATCATTGTTTGTGCCTTTATTTATGAGAACACAACCTTTATCAAAGAGCCTTTTATCTTATGCCTTATTCCAATTGATCATGTTTATGTTTGATTCCATGTGCCGGGCTTTTGTCAAAGTTATTTCCAAACTTATTAGATTAAATCAAATCACACCAGCCTTTATTTCAAGTCTAGCTTTTGACACTATGTGGCCAAAAGTCCTAGCATATGCCTATTTGTTTGAGCCTAGATTTTGACTCTGTGTTTGGACAAAAGACCTAGTAACTCAACTTTTCCCTTTCCTAGTTTAGACCTTGTTTGGAAAACTTTGACCTATACTTTTGACATGCTAGTTTTTATTCAGATGCTTGACCTTTTATGCATATAACATTTGACATTAGACATTTGATGTTAGGCTATTTTCTACCAAGTCTTAGCACAAATCATTTTGGAGATACAGCTCCAGCTTCAAACCACATTGGAGATACATCTCCACCCCTTTGACCAAGTTGGACCAAGTTTGACCCATTTATCCTTTGGATCATTTTTCAGAGTTTATAGAAATCTAAGACTTTTTGTTTTTGGAGCTTTCATAATTTATGTAGATATGTCTAGCTACACTTATGGTGGAGTCACTTAAAATATGACTTATGATAGAATGACCACACAAATTGACTTTTATGGCTTTTTTCAAGACCCAAATGATGCTAATATGGGTTGTGAGATAGATTTCTATCCACCTCATATTAATCATTCATGAGAACAAAGTCATGAAGAAACTTATGATCCAACTCAAGACCTTGATTGGTTTGAAGAGGCTTGCAAGGAGGAATTTAAAGACCCAAATATAGATCATATTTTTTGGAATATGGATCCGTACCCTCTTTATAATAATCAATACATGGAACATAGTCAAGAACCAACTTATGAGCCAACTCATGACTAGGATGATATGGTGTATGAGGAAGACTTGGATGCTTTTGTGCATGTGAAAAATCAACTTCCACAACATCATATCATTTCTATTCCATGACCACAACATCATACTATTTCTATTCCAAGACCATAATGTCATACCATTCTCATACCAAAACCTCATCCTTTGGTTTGTGTGAGCAACCAAGCTCCACAATGCCCAACCATTTCTATACTAATACCTAGTCCTTTGGCTTGTACAAGTAATCAAGATACATAATGCCCCTTTATCATTCCAAGACCTATTTATTTGGCTTGTGTGAGAAATCATGCTCCACACCATCCTATCATTACCATCTCAAAACTTTTTTCTTTGGCTCATGTGATAAATCATGCTGGCCAAGGCCCTATCATTATCCAACTAAAATCCATTCCTCATCTAGTACCAATCCCATCCAAACCTCAACCGATCCACTCATTCAAAGACCAAGCTATGTTCAAAACTAGTATTTTTCAACTCATTAGAAACCAAGGCCAAGAGAACCAACCAATATAAGATGTTTTTATTGAACCAACCACTTATGATAAGTCAACCTATGATGCATCACCTATTGATCCTATACTAGTTGTCAAGGAGTCTCACATTGATGAGCCAGTCTTTATCGAGTCACTTCTTAATGATTATAACCACCTTTGGGAAAATCATTACCTTAACCATGTGCTTATTTTTCAAGAGCCTCTTATCAACAAGCTAGTCTCTAAGGAGTTTTCTCTTGACCTATTTCCCATCTTAGAGGAGTCTCACTTTAACAAACTAGTTCTTATGGAGCCCCTTATGCCATCATAGGATATTACTTGTCCAATATCAAATATTCAACAATACATCATTGTAATAGGGTACCCATCTGATGAAGAATCAAAGTTAGAGTCAGGTTCTATTTTTGAATCAAAATTAGATTTAACATCAAAACCAAAATCAACATTAGTCTCAACATCAGATTTAGAGTCCATTGAGTTAGAATCAAATTTAGAAGAAGAATATGTTCATAGTTGTTATAACATTGGTTATGCATGCCTCATAGATAAGTTTGAATACATTTGTGATCCTTATATAATTTTTGAGGATGAGTAATTTAGCTTTGACACAAGTTATCCTGGTATCTTCTATGAGGATTGTGTAGGCTCTCGCCATTCCATTACCATTCCATAGGCCATTACCATCAACCAAGATAACCATATTATCAACATTCCATCTCCCACAAGTGTTGATTGGGATCTACAAAATCACACTTTGTTAAACTACATCCATGGTGACATAGCAGCTGAAGAAGAGCAAGGAGGCTAAGACAACATTTATATAGTAGAAGAACATTCTCCTAGTGAAACCTTTTTGAAGGTGCTAGGGGACAATCAAAGTCAGAACTCAACATATTCTAGTGAAACTTTTTCAAAAGTGCTCAAAGATAATAAAATTAAAAATTCAACATTCCTTAGTGAAACCTTCTCAAAGGCATTATGATATAATCAAGACAAATTTATTGGTGAAAACCTCATTCAAGAAACAATAACTTAGCACAAAATTTCTTCACTACTTGATGAAGATAAAATCAAAGATCAAATCAAAATAACTTCCTATCTATAGCCTAATCAGATGGTAGCTACTCTTAAGATCAAACAACAAAAAAATATGGTGGTCCTATCAAGAGAACAAGTCTTTAGCCCTACCACAACCAAATTTATGTTAAATCTAGCATCAACAACATTACGTGTGATTGAAAGTCCTAATATTCGTTTGTTTCCCTACCATTATACATTCCATTATCATTTACCATTCTATTTCAAAATCAAACCTACCATCCATTATTTATCCTTGTTTACCATCCATGATAGCACTTTCCTTTGAAAAGGCTACAAAGATACCTTATCTTGATGTTTTAAGGATTTAGAATCAACAACAAATGAAGATCATAAAAGCATTATTGACAACCCAATCTACAATCCATTCTTGACAGAGTAACCATTTAGATGAGGTGTGGGATAGAAATTAACATGATCGAGTATTATGTTTGTATCATTTGCTGATTAGGATGTGCATCTCCCCATCAATAGGAACAATAGAATAAAAAACCACACCCAAGCCAAAAACATGTATCATATCATTTCACATTGCCATGCCATTGCCATTGTTACATATCCTTTTTCCATTGTCACATATCTTTCTATTCACCCTATCACTTGGGGGAAAATCCTATTACCATTTTATCTAATTTATCAAACCATCATAATCCTAAATCAATGTCATTCCATTCCTATCTAGACCAAAGCCTATTTTTTAGTCATCCTATCCAATCTTGTTTTGCTCTTGGTTCATTTGGTTCTTCCTACACTTTTTATGAGAGGATTCCAATCAAGTTTTAACAATCAATCCAGTTTCTGTTTACAATGATAGTCTATGAAAGTAGTGTGATAGTTGATCTGATAAGATATCTTTCATCCTATATCCATGTTTGTTTATGTGAGCTTGATTATATTGCCTATGGGCAAATTAGTGTTTCACCAATCTTTCTACTAATTATAACCACCTATTGGTAAATTAGTATCATTGACCTATGCCATTATATCCTAGTTATAACTATCTATGGGAAAAGTAGGGGCAACACTTATTTATCATGCATTGCCACATCACCTTGCTATCACTATTTTTATTTGATAGGCCATTTGCCAGATTTGAGAACTTGTTGGGACCTAGTTGGTTTTTTCCCTGCCTTTTGTGCAGATGGAATTACTATGACTTAATGTCATTTTAGGACTATGTGGGTCATGATCAATTTATGTTGAGGTCACTTCAGTCCCCTTTTCTATACGCTTTCACCTTTTTTAAAGTTGATATCTTGTCATTATTGATCGAGTTAAGATACCTTAAAATTACAAAAACATTTGTCTTGTCTAAGCCTAGTCAGTTATCCTCGATCCACCTTACTAAGGCATTATCATTATTAGGATGCTTTCTTTTGATTTTATTTTTAGGATTTATATTGGGTTTGTTTATTTTAGGTTTATTGTTTGTTTTTATATTTGTTTGTTTGTTTATTTTTTCACTTGCCTATTTGTTTGCCTTCAGCACTATTACCTTGACTTAGTCTATATGTGTTCATTGGGTGATTCCTTGATCACATTATTTTTGAGTCTATCCATATTCATATGTTAACATTGTCATCATGATTTTTATCATTGGTGTTTTATTTTTGTGTGTTTATTGGATTGGGAGTCAGTCCTCATGCATATTTTGTCCAAGTCTTTATGGTGTTCTATCATGAAGCCTACCATCACATGCTATAACAAACCTCAGCTTTAAGAAGTCTATCTAGAAATGGTGGCATCTCTTTATCAATGAAATCCTAATTCACTCCCAATCATATCCCCAATAGAGTAATTAACCATAAAAGAATTTCAAACTTTATTAGTTTGGATGACCATCTCCGTACTAGTAGGATGTTCCAATTCATCATTACCCTTTATGTTAAGTTATCATCATCTTCGGGAAAGTTTATCATGTTTGCCATAATTAGGTTCCAATGATTATAACCACCTATGGGTAAATCATTGTACACCATCCCACCTACATTTTTCAATGATTATAACTATTTTTGGGTAAATCATGATGTTATCACCACTTTACTTTTTCTACCCATATAGGGGCATGTTATTATCTTGTTTGTCTATTCTAACTGGGGTAGCTCCATCTTCTCAATGATTATAACTGCCTTTGGGTAAATCATTATGTTATCATACCACATTGCCACTATCGGGGTACAATGTTTATAACCACCTTTAGGCAAACTATTGTGCACCATCTCAATGATTTTGACTACTTTTTCAATATCATTGTGTTTTCACCCAATCATCTTTCCTTTCTTTGGTCCCCTCATTTTTATTTTTTATTTTTGAGGGACTGTTTGCCGACCTACTTGTGCCAATCATTCTCTTGAGGGGGCATCATACAGTTAGTTTATCATCATTATAGTTGTAGGCATACAAGACCTTTTCATTTTTTTAAAATATGTTATTGTTCTTATATCTTGCAATGCCTTCCCAAATAGGGGCAAACTATAGACACCTAAATCTAGCCACAGATAACCTCCAATCAGGCTTTTGGCCAATTTCCACCAAAATGCAAAATTTGGCCTAAAAAACACATTAAATGATGTGAAACTAACATATTCAAGTGTTGATTTTGGCTAGGGTATCCCTAAATGGGGTAATCCAATTTATGAACCAGCTAACTTTCATCAGTTCATTTTGAGTCAAAATGCCAATTTTGCATCTAGGTGCTCTGGATTGCTCTTTCTTATTAAATATCTTACACTAGACATGTGCCTTTGTTATTTTTTTATTGATAAAATCCTAAATGGGAATACGGTTCCAATGCATCTAAAATCCCCTTCCAATCCTAATCTAGTTGAATGTTGGACCAATAACAAGGCATTCTAATCAATTTGAGTAATTTGTACACAAAGTGCTTAAACATGTTTAAGAGCTAATTAACCTAAATCAAGGCATAATTAATAATTTCATGGAAACTTGTTGAATAATTCTTTTTATAAATGAATATTGAATATCTGCATCATCAGGTGACCTTATTTCTTGGGAAGACATCTCTAAGCCATAAATGCCACAAATATCAGGATTCATACCCTTCATGCCTCTTCAATGCCTTCCATGATACCCTCCATGCATCTTAATTTCCCCTTATTCTAATGTCATGATGAGGATAATTATAAACTTAATTTTAAAAATTGAATTAATCCTCAATCATACATCTCAATCTTGAGATAGACATTCTCAAAAATCTATAAATATGAGGCCTCACAACATCATTTCTAAGACTTGATAATGCAAAGTTATAATGCACAAATAGTTCCAAAATCCATTATAATTAGTGTTACCATGCCAAATTGATTCCAATCCAAGCCAATCCACAAGCTAAAGGTGTCAAGGAGAGATGGAGGTTGCCAAGCTTCCATTGTTAAGGACTTCATGAGTACAAGCTGAGCAAGCCACTACTACAAAGGCATTTGGAGCATCCAAAGAAGGTGAAGGAATTATTATGTTTTATTCCTTACTTTTTTGTTGTGTTTGTCATTTATTATTATTAACTAAGCTCTCCTTAGTGTCTAGGTGTAGATATGTTATGCTATTACTGTGTTTATTTCATTTTTGTTTTCATTTTGGAACTAACACCATAATAACCATCCTCTCTTCAGTCAAATTCTTAGATCACAAAATTTAGTCACTCAAATTAGGTAATGAATAATTGATAATGTCTCTTTTGGCCTATTTTTACTTTATTTGACTTGAGCACTTAATCTAGACCTATTTTTCCATCTCACTCTATCTTAAGTACCTACAAAGACTTATCCCTTTCTAAGTTTCTATCTTAAACCTATCAAAATATTCTTAATTGATAAAAATCCCTCTAGGCATTAAGATAAACATCATGTATCTTAATTTTCAAATGTTACCATTCAAAATAGGATTGACCAATATGGGTTTATAGTGGCATTTGGTCTTGATCCCTATGAGTTGATCATGTCCTTCATTGAAATAACCATTTTTTAAATTTACACCATCTCTTATAGGTTGGTATACATTTTTAGGATAGATAACTTGAGGTTTTCCCCCTTTTGGATGGCTATAAAGACACATCTACACCACCTATTCTATCAATTGGAAATCTATGAGAAATTTCAATGTTGAGGCACACTTACACTATTGTGCATTGAGAAAAGCTTCCCTATTCTTCCCAAATTTAATCCTAATCATTTGAATCAATGTTGAGCCAAGTCAAGAGTATATTCTATCTGAGTCAAAGTAAATAATTATCAAGTATTGAATACATCTTTAGATGCATACATGTATAAAAAGGATTATGATCATATAAAGCACTCTAAGTGGGAGAACTATGTGGAATTGATTTCCATCTTTGAATTATTAGATACATAGGCAATGATCAATCATCACAGGGGAGATTGGGGTTAGCTCAAACCTTTACACTCCCCTCCTTTCTCCATGTAAGTTTTTATCTTTTGCAAGCCCTCTTAAGGTTTTAACTTTGAAGAAGGAATTTGTAATTCATCTGAGAACATCCAAAGGCCAAATATTGACACAATTGTATTTCAAGTAGACACAAGTGACTAGACCCTGAGTTTCCTATTTTTATGCAAAGGTCAAGATACACCAGTAGAGGGAAATAGTGGTAGATGATATTGTCCTCTTCCAGTTGGTACTGTGGGGATAAATAATGACAACTCTTTTTTAGTTGTACATACATAGTTAGGACTACTTGTCCAATTCTAGATGTCTTAAAATCATACAATCAACATAAAAATAGAAAACAACTAAGTCTCATAAGTCCTCTTATGTTTTGCATAATTTAATTTATTTAATTTATTCAAGCTTCATCTATTTAAATAATTTATATTCATTGTAATAGTTACAAGTTTTTTTATATCCTTTGCTATATTTATATTAATTTTATCTTAATTAGAGTTAATACACCAGATTAATTCTAAAATTATGATAAAACACTTTCAATTTTTAGACATTAAATACTGATCAAATTACTTGCTACTTCAAAGTCTACATGAAATTCATTTTGCCTTGTCTAGAAACTTAGTTTTAATTTTTATAGTCAGTCTTCCCTTTTTTCCATCCCTTTCCTCACATGTTATTTCTACACTTAATTGAGTTCCAAGGCTTTCCTAGATTCCTCTCACAAACTTGTTCAATAATTACTAGTGACTTAAGTACCTAGAAATTATCTCTCATTTGTATTATTTTCTGTTACTTTTATAATTTGCGTTACTATCTAAAGTGAAATTACATATGGTAGATCTTGATCCTATTACCATTTACCCAACTTGGAATAATATTTCCTTGTGAATTTCACAATAAAATGATGCCTTGTCCTATTAGATGGTGGATTATATATGGGTATTTACACAAAATTCATAATTTTCCATGGTGGGATATGAAACTTATATGATATAAGAGGACCATTTTCTCTAGTTGAAACTCCTTAACTCACAAGTTGTGATGATGTTAGTAAATCTAGATACACATATGTACTTCCTAATTAAAATTTTAAATTTACTATGTTTCCTCCCTGAGAGTCAATTTAAGCAACTAATCGTATAATGATTATTTGTCACCAAGCCATGTGATCATCATAATACACAAGATAGGTATTAGATAATCCATTTATTTTAATTAAAATGGGTCTTTACACACACACATTATAGAAATAAAACATTTGAGTGCAATAATGTAATATTTAGATCTAGGTACTATAATACAATAATTAAAAATAAGCTCATCCAAACATGTGAAATAAATATAAAAATGATTATACAACTAAGGGTTAAGAGAAGCATATCTTATTTATTATTTTGTTTTGGACTATCATTGTTATTTAGCTTTGTCTCAGTTTCACAAATCAGCTATGTATTTTGTTCATTTAGGGTTTTCACTATTTTTATTCCCAAGACACTATTATCAAACCACAGACACTACTGTCAATGTTAGTATCCTCTTTTTGAAATTTATATCCTATCAAAAATATATACTATTTTATGGATCTCTTTATTATGTTTTTCTATGTTTTTTCCCTTTATATTGATTTCATCATATCTTACACATTGTATTTTTATGTGTGCTTATAGATGAAAACCCTAGCTCTTCACCCTTAGTTCATTCTTACCAAAAATGGGTTAGTGGGCTTATAGTGTCAAGTTGACCTAAAATATTGCTCTATCAATGACCACTACCCATATAAAAATACTTCAAGGAGGGCCTTAGACTTATGTAGTTCTCCCTTATGTGTGGGAGTGTGTGAGAATAATAGTGTAATGTGATATATGTAGATGCATGAAATGATATAGATTATAACTTGAAAAATAATGCTCATGGGATGTTATTTGGATGCTTCAAACATTTTGTATGACTATTCTTATGATTGATAAATAAATAATAATGAATAGGGAAGAATAACTCACTTGTACGATTGATTTAATCAACCTTGGTAGGTCGTTTTTGATAAATGAATGATGAAAAGGCTTAGGCTTGTATTTATATCACACCTTTTAAATTATCTCATAATAGGGTTCAATAAGACAAATAAGCCAACCCATAGGTTTTAAATAGTTTGAAAATAGGATGAATTTTAAGTACTTAACACTAAATAAGGATATGGACACTAGCATTGACACTAGTGTCCCTCTATCGCCAGTAGTGTCGAAAAGGATAAAATAAGGTATGAATATGTAACTAAAAGTGAAAGATATATGTCAAGTTTTGAGTTTTATGTAGTGTACAGGTTATCTTGATCATCAGAATGATATGGATTAGACTATAAGATAGGCATTTAGGTATAATGAGATTGTAAATGTGATCCTTTCCACAACAAAAGGTAAAAAACTAAAAGGTAGAGCCCTAATTGGTATTTATCAAATGTACAAGACTAAGATGTTATAAATATTCAGTTTTAGTATCTACATTTTCCCACATTTTAATGTATAAATACATAAGGATGAAATTACTAGATTAAAGGAAAGAAATGTGCACTTGGGTGTGTACAACACACTTTGCCTTTACTTGATCCTTTTTTTAATGTTTTTCTAGTGTATGACCTTTAACCAAGATCATGTTACAATATAAATATGTGCATATTATCTGAAATTTGAAATAAATGAAATGCTTTAAAAGAAAGAGATCAAATAAGGAGTAACGTGTGTGTTGATGCAACCATGTTTCCCCTTCATATTTTACTTGGTAGAGATGCTTCTTTCTGAAGCATTGGAGTTGACATAGGTTTAGATTTGGCCCATGGATCTTTGAAGAGGTAGATTGGAATATATTATACCCTCTATAAAGTGTAAGGATGAGTTGTGATATGGCCATTGAGATCACTAAATCTCAATCACACAAATCAAGTGTGAATATATATACTTTGGCAAGGGTGAGTGATTTAATCAAATCATCCTATTAGTCTAGTGAGATTGGGTGATTTAATCAACCCAACCTATAAATATGGTGAGGTTGAGTGATTTAATCAATTCAACCTATAAAGAGAATTAACTTTTATAAACAAAAAATGTTTGATAACATTAACTCTTGGTGTAATTGGTACTTTTTGGTAATAGTAATCTAGAGATATAACTGGTAAATTTATAATTTTTGGTTACTGGCATGAGAAATGCACATCTCATGTGTCCTAAATTGAAGTATATGTGTCACCAATCTAAAAAATATGAAAAATTGATGCAATGTATAGGATTTTGACCTAAGTATATATCTAAATCAGGTAACTATATTAGAGATTGGCACAAGTATGGAGGTCATGTATTTGTGACATGACCCAATTCAAATATGGAGATAATGATAATTGATTAAGTGTGGATGTCATGTATTTATAACATGACCCCATTAAAATCTTTAAATTGTGTAAATGTGGAGGTCATGCCTTTATGACATGACCCCATTAATATTTCCCTCTTTTAAGGTGAGGGAAATAGAATATGATAGGTACTTTACCTCAAAAGGATAAGGTAACTATATAATATGTATATAAATCATGTAACATATAAGAGTAACATCTCTAAGTAGATATATCAATGAGGTGTGTAGTATGTGATGACATCAAGCCCTAATATATAGGATATAGATCATGATAATGTCTATAAATTAATAGTACAAGATCTAAAAAAATGGACCATTTCAAGTAATTTAGACTTATTACTAGTCCAATTACAAATAAAACTATTATTTTTAAGTCTAAATTATATTAAAAAATATAGTTCTAAATTCTCTTTAATACAATGTATGGGGAATGGATCCAAACTTTTACTATAGTCCTCATCTAGTTTATTTAGAATATATAAAAAATATTATTTTTATATAATTATTTCCAATACAAATTAGATGCATAAGTCCATATTATTTGGAATTGTCCCTTAAAAATCAAGCGCGCATGCATGCGTGCACACACACACACACACACACACACACACACACACACACACACACACACACACACACACACACACACACACACACACACACACACACACACACAGACACACACACACACACACACACACAAGAGCACTCAATGTAATGCAAAAAGAATGGCCCAAGAAGACCTCATAGAAGGGCCATATTCAAATGCTACCCAATCAAATGAAAATGACATATTCAAATGTCCAATTAACATATAATGATATATTCAAATGTCCAAACAATACATAATGTCCTAGGGGTCAACATGTAAGGAAAAAATTCAAATGTTCCACAAGCAAAATAATAGTAAGTAATAAATGCACTCAAGGAAGTGACAATGTGACTAAATGAAGTATGAGTAACCAACATAAGCATATCATAATAGTCTCTACATATATGTGTTATCAAAAAATGTCATGTAACATAGCATATTGAGTACATTGTGAAAGAAATGAGCATAAATATAAGCATGTGTAAGCGTTAGTATATAAAATCAAACATGATAATGTATAAATGATCATAAAGGATATATAACTTGTATCAATCATGATCAAAGAAGTAAATGTCACCAATGTACTATATAACGTGGGTAAAGGATAGGTACGACATATATTTGCATTTATTATATGTATGCGATATGCTTGTATAATAATCAAATATGCATGAAACATGTATGTGTATATATAAAAAGATAATATATCTACTAACATGAAGCAAATAATATAGGTGCTAAGGAGTTAATAAACATGAATTTTCTAGGTTATTTAAATGTTTTTATATTTTTTGGGTTATATGAGTTATTTGGATTTTCTAAATATTTAAAAAGAAAGGACTAACCAATTATCCCATCCAGGGGATGATCATAAGGTTATCTATACTTAGAATATAGTGAATCATATTGGTGATACTACCAAGGGGAATGTATAAGTGGTAGATCTAGATCTGTAGAGTCAACAATACTTTGTGTATACCTCATAAGAGTTTGTGGTAATGAATCAATAGTATAAAAATTAATGGTTCATGAAACTTATTGTTGACTGCTCTTTGCTTTATTTTGAGTAATAATAATTGGAACATGTTTAGTTGCTCAATGTAGTTGGGTATGCTATATAGGATTAGATGATGATTCCTTAGAATCCATTATATATCATTGGTGTAAATGTTTATAAAGTATAGTCCACCTAAGAATAGGGATTTCCTATTTCTTACCCTTTAGTAGATGATTAACCTTAGTAGGTTTTATGAGTAGTTGTCTAGGAATAAAATTCTCTTGTTAAAGTGGATGTTCATATGGAATTATAGAAACTATGACTACCCTATTGGTATGGATGTATTTAATATACCCATGCATTGTGGAAGGTACTACATGGAATTTGTGCTTATTATTTCAAATAATTAACTTTTAGTTTAGGTAATATGTTTGAAATATGATATTTTCTTATGTGGTAAAGTATCGGTAGTTGTTTAATTAGTTTGATTTATTGATAATTGAGATAATCATCATGCCAATGGAATTTAGTTGGGAATAAAAATGCTCAACTATAATGATCATGTGGTAATTATGCTTTTAATTTTTATTTTAATATAATATATAGTGCATCTACGGGAGTATCAAGTGTATATATATGATATGTATCTATGTGTGCTAGTTTTGGTACCCAAATCTACTATGTAGATATGCAAGTAGGCTCTATCATATTTGGCTCAATGCCTTCTCCACATGTACCTTTAGTGAAAGTTCAATCAAACAGTGGTTCTTTCGTAGGATCATTGTGGGAAAGATAAATCATTGTAGAGGGTACACTAAGAGATGGAATTCTTGTAGGGGTTGACTTTTGTGAAGGCCAGACCATACATTCTTGAAAAGGAGTGGAATGGGATGTACCAACCATATTAGAATTACTTATAGAAGAAGTAGGGTAAAGAGACCTTGATGTTTGTTTTTGAAATAAAATGATCCCTCAATCTTCCATTTGTGAAATATTTTGCCTTAGTGCAAAATAATCATTATCATGATGTCTATTAATACCATGATAAGTGCAAAAGGTTTGTCTTATTACCTTGTCAATCAATGTGGTGGATGGTGATAGTTTGGAGGAAGACTAACAAATCATTTGTCCAAAAATGTATGTTATATTTCATGTGGCTAATATCTAAGCTAATCAAACTGAATTGGTTGCTTCTTAGTAGAGGTATATGTTTAACTATAGGAGGTATTCAATACGTGGATTCCTTTCCTTTATGTAAAACTTTTACTATTTATTCTTTGGTATGCACTATTGATTTATAAGAAGGTATTTGAGGTGAATCATGACACTTATTGTTTTGTTTTTTTTCTTCATATGACTTATCTATAACATGTTTGTCTTTAGGTGAATAAATAGGTGATTGGATATTGGTTTTTGTAAGGTCACATGCATATTTATGCACATCTCAATATAAAGTATCAAAATAAGTAAAGGGATTGTACAATGCCCTTTCTCTAAGTGAAGAAAGAATACCCAGGCTAACTATGAATTTTAGTTCTAAATTTTTTTTTTGGGGGGGGGGGGGTGTAATTTAAGGAATATAAGATATCCTTAAATCTGATAACATAGTCTTGAATAGATTCATCCTAATTTTGAAATAAGGCTTAAAAATGGTTCAATGATATCTTGGATAATTTATGTTTATGGAAATAAAATAAAAATATATCCTCAATTTGTTTAATAGGTTGGTAAAGAACCATCTAGGAGACTATATAATTAATCTAATTATTCTTGAGCTAAACTTGTATGGAACATTGTGAATAATAAGCATCCATATTTAGTCCAATGATCAAAGGAGTGTATATTTTGTTTTAAATGACTATCAATATATCCTTGACCATCAAAGGAAGAAAACATAGGCATGAAAAAATTGGAAGGATATGGATGATTAAAAAAATATCATGTAAGGGTTTGGTCCTCCAAAATATTATCATTAATAGTAGCCTCATGGGAGAATAATTGCAACTTAAGAATAGTCATTTGTCATTCGATATCTCCTATAGTTTGTCATCATAGATATAATGTCACTAGGAGGGATTGTTAAAGAGGTTGAATAGGTGTTTATAGGCTGTAATTTACCATTCATATGAAACATAGGAATAATCTAGGCTCTTTACCACCATCCTTACATTCTAAGATAGGATCATCATGTGGTTTAGAAACATTAGGTAAAGTAAAATACCTTTGAAATACTTATTCAAGAGAGGTCATTATATTATTATAGATGTCACAAATGTTGATACAATTATCATGGGAAATGGATTCACTAATTGAAATTTTATTACATGCAAGAAGAATACAGGATATGCTTTCATTATCTAGAATTGGAACATGCTTTTGAGTATAAAATGTGAAAGAGGGAGAAGGAAGAATATTGTCTATTTTTATTGAAACATAATTGTAAGGAGGAAATATTCACATTTCATTTTCATTTTCATTTTCAAATTTAAAATATAATGGAATAGAAGATGCAATATCACTTTATAGTTTAGATACATCATTGTCATATGCGAAAGGACCATTAACATACTAACATTTGAATCTTGAGTTGCATTATTGATAATTGACTTTGGAAATTATTTCATTAGGAAGCCTTTAGAAAAAATGTTCTATTATTTATCTTAAATTTGGAGAAGAGTAAAATAGCATGCATTTATGCTACTTTGACTAGTATTATCATTTTCATATTTTGAAACTAAAAGATAGGGAAAGAAGTAGTACGTGTATTTTTATCATTGAGATTTAGAGAAAGAAAATGACTTTCACTATTTTCATTTGAATGACCTAAAGAAATAATATTTTCAACATTGTTAATATTTTGGAAAGAAGGTAAACATTTATCCTTCTCAACATTTTCATCATTATAAAGAGAGGGAATGCATCGTGTTATGCATGATAAATTGCTATTTTATGTTAGGATATATATTTAGTGCTCACATTATTTGTATAGGCTAGTATAAAATAATATATTTTTGTGTGTGAGAAAATAATGTAAGTGAATTATTTGGTTGGTAAACCAACTCACGTAGCTAGGAATTTATCGAGAGAATTTAGGAGATAAGTTTGTGTGAGAAAATAAAGGTGGAAAGAATAATGCTTGAGATTTTAGTGGTATATCTTGATAAGCCTCATCTCCTTGTTTATAAGAAATGGAAATGTTATAAAATGTAATCACTCTCATGAATTAAATATCCTAAATATATTATCACATAATAAGAATATTATTTTTTATGTAAAGTTTTATTTGGTGTTGATTGTGAGAAAATATAAACTAGAGGTATTATCTGGGATCAGAGCAAGGGGGTGTCCAAATGAGACTCTGAAATATTTTCAATATTTGCATGAGATTCATCACCCATTGAAGGACACAATCCATCTTTGTTGGTGTTCACTATGATAGTCACTGTGAATTTTGAGAATATTTTTATAGCTTCATACATAGCCTAAATAGATTAGGACTTTCATCTATAAGTGTAACCATCAACACCTGCATTAGAATTTCAACATTTTAGTCAATTTATCAAGCTGTTGTTTTAATTGGGTAAAGGAACATGTAGTTCAATAAAGTTTTGAATCTATCTACACAACACTTGACATCACCATCATTTCCCATGTCTAGTGAAATCACTCAAAGGCATATTAAATATAAGTTCAATTTGTCTATAATATGTCTTTACCATTTTGAACAAACCACCAATCCTGCTTCCTTCATCTCAACACAAATTTTTTCATTACAACTTGTCATTAGTTTTATTTTCATTAATTGATTCTATATAATATATCCACTAATTCATGTGAAGTTCGATAGCATTGTGATCTTTCATAGTTTCACTCAAAATTGCTTACCTTCTCTAATGTCATTCAACTTGGTTCCTTCCAACAATAAGTTTGATGGCATGCTGGTTCAATCCACATGCATTCTCAACTCCCTACAGACCTATATGTAGTTATTTATAACTTTTTTATTCATGAATGCATTCATATTCATATCTTACTTTCATCTTAGAGTATCCCTCCATTTCACCAGTTTAATCCCAAGAGTAGGTGATTAGTCATGTGGTCTGTATTATTCTACCATGGGTGTGACTTGTTAGATGACTAGATTATCATCCACATGAAATCATTACATTCTCTTTTGATAGTTCATTCATGAAAACCTAATGATGCTATCACCAAATATGTAGACCTCAATATTTATGTGATGTTAGACTTGTGGAGTCATGTGGATCCATTCTTTATTATTGGTATTTACTTACAGTCTTAATTCTTGAGTAGTATTTTTTATAGCTATAAATTTTGGATTTGGTATTTAGTGTTAATTAATTTTATTATTGAGTGATAATTAAGTCTATCTCAATTAGTTATTTAAGTCATTAGTTTATCTTTAGGTAGTTTAAATAAATTTTAAATTCATATTATAATCAGGGGCCTATTCGTATAGTATAATCTAAGTTTACGAGTCTTATTTTTTAATCATTATTGAGTAACTATATATTATTCATGTCATGTAGAAAAAATAATGTGGTTTAAAGTGTCTTAGTGTGTTATGTCATTTTTATTCTTTAATAAATATTATTAGGACATTTATAAGTGTCAATAATGATGCCAAACATTTCATTATAAAAGAGTCAAGTCTAAAAATTCAAAGTGTCTATATGTTGAAAAAGTCAAAGTCATTTAGGCTTAGGTGTCATATAGAGTCATTGTCAAAAATTGTATAATATAAAAATATTTATCTCATGTATGCATTCTTGCTTGTACACGATGTCCAGATTATGGGGGGTTTATCTTCAAAAAATTAATATAATTGAGCTTCATCGACACATGTACTAAGTAAGCAACTTCACTTACTAGAGGATGGAGGAAATAGAGGCTGGAGGTTTTAGAGCCTCTTGTTAGTCACTAATCATAGGGTGTAGATGATTTGGTGACATATTTTGTGTGGTGTATTTTTCTACTATGTTTGTGAATAAATAACATAATTACATTCATGTTCAAGTATTGTAATTAATGAGCAAGATTTCCTATGTAATCCTTTGAGGTAAGATAATGATGAGAACTAGAAGAGTATTATAGCATCATGTGTTGTTGGTTATTATTTAACCATGTGTAAAAATATACATTGTTTATAAGTTGGTGGTAAACCAAGTGTAAAATGATCTGATGTTTATAGGTTTGTGGTTATTTGAGAGTTAAACCATCTATGATGTTGTTGGTTGTCCTATATGTTGTTCCCCAAAACTGTCACTCATTTTTAGAACAACGTATGAGCTATTTTGGTCATGCAAAGCCAAAAATAATCTCTTCTCTTCTTGAAATTTGTTCTAAGATTTCAAATTCCTCATTTTTCAAGCTTTTTTAGTAAGGGGAATAGTAGGTTCAATAGGTTCAAAGGCTTCTGTAGGCAATTCCAATCAAAAGAACTAGTTTCCAACACTTGGTCATCTTCAAGATTGGGTCAGCACCTTGTTTCAATCAAAAAAATTCAATCAGAAAGCTCCTAAGCATCATTGAACCATTGAACTATTAAACCTTTAAGCAAAAAGGTTCAAGGGTTAAATGGGTTCAAGGTTCAACATCGTCGGCAGGAGTTGAGTGCACCTAATAAAGTTCAAAGTTCAACCATTTCAAAGGTTCCATGGTCCTGAGCACTTAACGAGTCTCAAAAGCTTGAACCGTTGAACTGTTGATACTTGAACCATTTTGGTTCATCAGTTCAATGGGTTCAATGTTTAATCAATTTAACGTGCTAGGTTCAAAGGTTCAAAGGCTGCCTCAGTTAAGGAAAAGAATGTGTGCAAAGAAGAGTCAAGTGGAACGTGACACGTGTCAGTGTTCGCTTCTCAAAGTTCCTTATAAGCTGTAGGCTTCTTTTGATAAAAGCTTCTCTTAGATTTTTGGGGAGGGTAACAAGTGACAACCGCGAGAGGCTTCACTATGTTTTTCTAAGAGCAGTATACTATGCCATGTACCCCTAGCAGAGATTGGCAGAGGCTGACAAGTGTCATCATCTGTGAGAGTCTGACTAAGCCCCAAGCATTTCTATGGTTTTGTAAAGGCCTAAGAAGGTGGATTCTACCAAGTGTCAATAGTGGAAGATGCCACATGTCTCTGATAAGTTTCAATAGAAGATGCCACATGTCTCTAGTTAAAAGTGGTGGAAGGCACCACGTGTCATAAAAGGGGGCACTCACAATGCAAAGGCACGCATGAAGCCAAGGAAAGGATTTCCTTTAGACAAATTGTTTGAATGAATTCCTTCAGACATTTTGTCAAAGGAAATAAAGGACCAATAGCCCACCGAAGAAATCAAAGACCCAAAGGCCACTTGGAAGATCTTGAAGGGTAGACACCTTTACAGAGGGACACTCGACATTCGAAAGTAGACCTTTTTCAAGACCCTAAAGGGAAAGTTACCTTCAAGAAATATTTGAGTGTCAAAGTGTAGTAGATGCTTCCAAGTGTCACATGTTGAGACTTAGTTTTAGATGAAGCTTCAAATCATGAAACTCACCATGTGTCCCATCCCAATGCAGCAGAAGCTGTCACGTGTCTGCATCCATGCCTCCAGCCACTAACAAGTTTCAAAACTTATTCTGATAAGCCTATTTCAAAGCTACAAATGCTACCTCATGTCCTCAGCTACGTCACAACAAAAAGTGACCATGGCAAGTGAGAAAGACATGAGAGAGTTGTTGGGAAGAATGATAGGCCTGCAAACGTCAAATTTATCGCAATGAAGTGTCTGTTGATTTTAACAGAATTAAAGCATAGACTTGAATGCATTTAAAAGACTCTAAGGCTAGGACCAAGAGAAGGAAGAGACAAAGAGGGAAACTCAGTATGAGTTAATTCTAGTAGGTGAAGCAGTTCACTGGGTAGATATTAGGGGCTTGTAAACATTGAAAGCATTGTCTATTTGTCCCTTGTGAGATAAAGGCAGAATAGATAGTTACACAACTAAGCAGGTGATGGAATGAGAGATTTAGGATTGAGAAGAGGCACTAGAGATGAATCAACATGCCACAATCAAGGTAGCTACCTTGCTCTAGCATGGCCCTTCCTTACATGACCAAGAATGCATCTAAGGCATTGAATGCGCCAAATGGTCACTCCATGGGAAAAAGTGCCAAGCCTCCCTCAGGCCTCTAGATAATGTAATCTCTTGTATCATTTGAAGAGAGATCTTCCTGAATATAGAAGCAAAACTCTACCCAATTTGAAATGCAAATACTGAGACTTTGAGCTTAGATTGTATTTCATATTATTTTATCTGAATGAGAAAGCAAGTGATTCACAGACTTTGTATTGTATAGCTTGTACCATTTTAGGAGACTGTTCTTATGTCTATCTTCTAAATGTGTTCTTGTTTATTTAATTTAACAAGTAGAGCTAGTGGAAGTGATAAGGAAGGTGTCTCGAAACTAGTTACTTTCAGACTTTGTGCTGACATAATTATTTTTAGTGTGTGTTTTTCTTTTCTATTTCTGTGTAAAGGACCTTGGGATGACTTTATGCCCCCATTGTTCTTCGTACCTCATTCTAAGGCAGTTAAGGTGGAGACTTTAAGCTACATATTAGATTTTTGGTTACTTTGGACTTGGTTACCAGTCACTTGTTACCAGAAAGAGTCTTGATGTTTGCAAGAACAAGCACTTCTAAAAGAAGAGAAGTGCCTTCTGTCGCTTCACCAAGATTTCTACTATCCAGGGAGGGATCTGGCTCTTGTCTAAATGTTACTTCTGAAAGAAGAGAAGTGCCTTCACCAATCACCCAAGATTTCTCCTCTGTTTGTTAGCATCATCTCTAAAAAAAGAGAGATGGATGGTTCATTCCACCCCTGTGTCTTACTTTTTGCTTATAAATATAATATATAGCCTCCGTATATTTAACAGGGAACCTCCCCTTGATGAAAGAAGAGATTTGTCCCCTTTGGATGTGGTAAACCTGAAACATTGGATGACCAATCTCCCTATGTTGTGGTGATAGGAACTATTTTGGTCATGAGTTAGCTGGCCGATAAAATATTCACCCAACAGTTTTTGGTGACTCCGCTAGGGACATAGTAATTTTGTGCAATTTGGAACCTCAAGTTTCAGATTGAAACATCACCTATGTCTTACCCATAATCATTATAACCCTTATCCATTATAGACTATGGAAAATCCATTCCATGTGTTACCCATTATCATTATAGCCTTACCATCTTCTTCCACTTCCATTATTTTATCTGGTCTGCAAAACCAAAGCTGCTGGGAAAGAGTGCACAGTTTGAAGCCTCAAGCCTCAAGCTGAAGTAGGGCCAGTCCTTTCCCATTTTTGTTCTAAAAACTAGCCACTCCACCTAGATTTGTTATCCCTATTTTTGATAATTAAATCATGGTGGTTTGAGGCCCCTGGGGTAACTCTTTTGGCCCACTCAACTTGACTCCACCTCTTCATGAACTCCCACGTAGTTCAAGAAAGAATTTCCCCAAACTATTTGGTGATGGGATAGTTCACCCTAATGAACACATTGCAGCATTCAACATAGCCTGTGGTGTGATAGGGGTGGAATTCGAAGACGTGTTAGTTAGGCTTTTTGTGGAGACACTACAAGGTGCTATTGTAGACTGGTTCTACCATCTGTAAGCTAGATCAGTGACTGAATGGGATATACTTAAAGCCAAGTTTGAAGCCAGGTTCAAGCCTACATAGGATGCATATGATTTTCTAGCCCATCTCACTTAGATGGAGAAGGAACCTCATGAGCCTATGAGGGATTTTATTTCTAGGTTCAACAAGCTGAGGCATAAGATTCCCATGGTCACCCAGCTGACACTTCAAAATCTCAAATGCTTCTTCATCAACTTATAGCTGCCTGAAGTGAGTTTTCTATTGAGATGGGCTACACACATAGACCTTGAGGTTGCTCAAGACTTGGCTACTAAGCTAGAAGATGACCTTATCTTGGTAGGAAAGATAAGGAGAGATCCTAACAAAGGTAAACCCTCTTCATCTTTTGAATACTCACCCACAACCACCATTGACCTAATGGTACAAAAGTTGGCAAATGAATTGCTAGCCTTGAAAAGGCAAATGGCACAAGGTATGTCTTCTGCTCCTCTATATAAAGATATACTAAGGAGGACATTCCCCAATCAACCATATCAAGGTAATGCTACTAGAAGTCAAGGGCAACCAAATCATCTTCCTTCCCCATAGAGGAACCTTTCCCTTGAAGCACATCCAACCAACTCAGTAGTTGGATATATGTTAACAAAACATGTTTCCTATTTTCAACTTGAGTTAGAGCAATAAAATGGTGCTTATCTCTTTAGGGAAGATTCTAGAAGAATAAATTGGTGACTCCCACATTAGTTTCCTAAATTACCAGGATGAACCTAGAAGTGAAGGTGAAGTAGTCGAAGGATCACATGCAGTATTCACCTAGTCTGAGAATCAGTCAACCCAAAAAGAATAAAGGAATGAACTCATCTTTCAATTCTAATTGCTAAGCAAGGAATCACTTTGCCTTTCTAGTTAAAGGACCTAGTGATTGCCAAGAAGGTTAATACATCAAACATCTCTGCACCTTCTACTTCAACTTCGCAGATCAATCCTTCCCCTCCCAAAAACCAAAAGGATGAACTCCCATCCTCTCTTCCAAGTCCATCTTAGTCATTTGACATGATTGATCATGTCAAGAAATCCAAAATTGAAATGACTAAGTTTGAATCCCTACAAGCCAATCTTGAGCAGTTAAACATTGGTGAAGAGCTAGGTGTGGACCTATCTAAGGCAAAGATTGTGGTCACCCAAATGTCAGCCCCTACTGCTCAAATTTTATTTGAGCCTTTAGGTAGGGGTAATTACTCCTTGAACACAAAGGATGCTCATGTCTTAGCTGATCAAAATCCCATGGCTGGCAATCTAAGATTTGATCCAAATCAGGCATCAGAAGAATTGGTAGGGTGCAGTAAAAATCAAGAAGGATCTTCCATCTCTGATGAAGAGAAATCTAATAGAAGATCAGCTTCTGATGATGCTTGGATCTTGGAATCCAATGGCAAAAATTCTTCCACTCATGCTATATGTAGATCTTTGTTGCTCGGATTGAAGACTACTCAGAATGAAGAGATCAAACTCCTTCACACCAAAGGAGATGATGAGCTAATGGTTTGTTAGGGGTCCAATGTTGATAATCAAAATATGTGCTGGACTGAACTAGTAGAATAGCAAGCTATGGTGATGGACCATACTGTTGTACTCCAAAATCAGCAAAAGGAGCCCTTCACCAAGAGAGCAAGGAGTTATGGTTTTCAAATTGAAGACCACGTCCTACCATGGGGCAAGAAGAAGAAAAAGCCAAGAGGAGGATGCATAAAGTTGGTTTCCTAGTGGAGAGCTCCATTCGCCCATCACCATTTCTAGGGACAAAATCATTTCCTACTAGTTTATTAGGATGACATCCCCTTTTCTTTGCCTCACAAGGAGTAGCATCTGAAGTACTTTAATTCTTGAAGTATCAGATAAGTTCACCTATACATATGTATATCTGTATAGTCTTTAGTTCTATTTGGTGCTTTTCATTTTCATTTTTTGGAGCCTTTCTTTTTGGGTAGCATGACTCTGTAGCCCAATGGCACACTTTAAGGCACCATAGATTCTAGTTTCTACTCCCCTTAGCTGTTCCAAATTTTCATCTAAAGGAAGTTCCTCAACTGGAGCCAGTTGTTATTCCCCAAAAATGTCACTCATTTTTGGAACAACGTATGATCTATTTTGGTCCTGAATAGCCAAAAATAATCTCTTCCCTTCTTGAAATTTGTTCTAAGCTTTCAAATTGCTCATTTTTCAAGCTTTTTTCAGTAAGGGGAATAACAAGTTCAATAGGTTCAAAGGCTTCTACAGGTGAGTTCAATCAAAAGAACCAGTTTCCAACACTTGGTCATCTTCAAGATTGGGTTAGCGCCTTGTTTTAATCAAAAGAATTCAATCAGCAAGCTCCTAAACATCATTGAACCATTGAACCTTTAAGCAAAAAGGTTCAAGGGTTTAATGGGTTCAAGGTTCAATGTCGTCAGTAGGAGTTGAGTACACCTGACAAAGTTCAAAGTTTAACCATTTCAAAGGTTTCACAGCCCTTAACACTTAACGAGTCTCAAAAGCTTGAATCATTGAACCGTTGCACCTTGAACCATTTTGGTTCATTGGTTCAATGGGTTTAATGTTTAATCGGTTCAATGCACTGGGTTCAAAGGTTCAAAGGCTGCCTTAGTTAAGGAAAGAAATGCACGCAAAGAAGAGTCAAGTGAAATGCAACACATGTCGGCGTTCACTTCTCAAAGTTTCTTATAAACTACAGGCTTCTTTTGATAAAAGATTCTCTCAGAGTTTCACAGAGGGTGACAAGTGGAAACAGTGGAAGGCTTCACTATGTTTTTTTAAGAGCAGTGGACCATGCCACGTGCCCCTGGTAGAGATTAGTAGAGGCTAACAAGTGTCATCATCTGTGAGAGCCCAACTGAGCCCCAAGCATTTTTATGGTTTTGCAAAGGCCTGAGAAGGTAGATGCTGCCAAGTGTCAATAGTAGAAGATGCCACATGTCTCTAGTTAAAAGTGGTGGAAGGTACCATGTGTCATAAAAGGGGGCACTCATAATGCAGAGGCATGCATGAAGCTAAGGAAAGGAATTCCTTTAGACATTTTGTCTAAAGGAATTCCTTCAGACATTTTATCTGAAGGAAATAAAGGACCAACAGCCCGTCAAAGAAATCAAAGACCCGAAGGCCACTTGGAAGGTCCTGAAGGGCAGACACCTTTGTGGAGGGACACTCGACATTCAAAAGTGAACCTTTTTCAAGACCTTGAAGGACAAGTTTCATTTGGGAAAGATTTGAGCCTCCAAGTGTAGTGGATTCTTCCAAGTGTCACATGCTGAGACGCAGTTTCAGATGAAGCTTCAAAGCACAAAACTCACCATGTGTCCCATCCCAGTGTAGTGGAAGTTGTCACATATCTGCATCCATGCCTCCAACTACTAATAAGTTGAAAAGCTTATTTCAGTAAGCCTATTTTGAAGCTACAGATGTTGCCACATGTCCTCACCTATGTCATAGTGGAAAGTGACCATGGCAAGTGAGAAAGACACGAGAGAGTTGCTGGGAAGAATGACGGGCCCACAAATGTCAAATTTGTCACAATGAAGTGTCTGTTGATTTTAGCAGACTTAAAGCATGGACCCGAATGCATTCAAAAGACTCTAAGTCTAGGACCAAGAGAAGGAAGAGACAAAGAGGGAAACTCAATAGGAGTTAATTCCAGTAGGTGAAATAGTTCGTTGGGTAGATATTAAGGGCCTGCAAACATTGAAAGTGTTGTCTATTTATCCCCTGTGAGATAAAGGTAGAATAGATAGTTGCATGGATAAGCAGGTGATGGATTGAGAGATTCAAGCTTGGGAGGAGGCACTAGAGATGATTCGACATGCCACAGTCAAGGTAGTTGCTCTGCTCCAACATGGCCCTTCTTGACAAGACCAAGAATGCATCCAAGGCATTGAATGCATCGAATGGGTCACTCCAAGGGAAAAAGTGCTAAGCCTCCCTTAGGCCTCTATATAATTTAATCTATTGTATCATTTGAAGAGAGATCTTCTCGAATATAAAAGCAAAACTTTTCTCAAATTGAAAGGCGAATACTAAGACTTTGAGATCAGATTATATTTCATATTATTTAATCTGAATGAGAAAGCAAGTGATTCACAGACTTTGTGTTGTATAGCTTGTACCATTTTAAGAGATTATTCTTATGTCTATCTTCTAAATGTGTTCTTATTTATATAATTTAACAAGTAGAGCTAGTGGAAGTGATAAGGAAGGTGTCCCGAAACCAGTTACTTTCAGACTTTGTGTTGACATAATTGTTTTCAATGTGTGTTTTTCTTTTCTATTTCTGTGTAAAGGACCTTGGGATGACTTTGTGCCCCCATTGTTATTTGTACCTCACTCTAAGGTAGTCAAGGTGGAGACTTTGAGCTACATCTTAGATTACGTTACTTTGAACCCGGTTACCAGTCACTTGTTACCAGAAAGAGTCCTACTATTTGCAAGAACAAGCACTTTTGAAAGAAGAGAAGTGCCTTCTATCGCTTCACTAGGATTTCTACTATCCAGGGAGGGGTCTGGCTCTTGGCTGAATGTTACTTCTGAAAGAAGAGAAGTGCCTTCACCAATCACTTAGGATTTCTCCTCTATTTATTAGCATCATCTCTTAAAAATGAGAGATGGATGGTTCATTCCACCCCTGTGTCTTACTTTCTACTTGTATATATAGTATATAGCCTCCGTATATTTAACAGGGAACCTCCCCTTGATGAGAGGAGAGATATGTCCCCTTTGGATGTGGTAAACCTACAACATTGGATGACCAATCTCCCTATGCTGTGGTGATAGGAACTATTTTGGTCACTAGTTAGCTGGCTGACAAAATATTCACCCAACACTATAAAACCATTTAGATCATGAGCAAGCTCTATTGGTGGCAATTTTAGTACATGATAATGTTTTCCCCATTTTCGCACTAAGGTAGCAGAATGTTAGGATATCTAGTTAGTGCTCACATTATTTGTATATGCTAGTAGAAAATAATATATTGTTGTGTGTGAGAAAATAATGTGAGTTATTTGGTTAGTAAACCAACTCATGTAGCTAGGATTTTCTAGAGAGAATTTAGGAGATAAGTTTGTGTGAGAAAATAAAGGTGGAGAGAATAATGTTTGAGAGTTTAATAATATATCTTGATAATCCTCATCTCCTTGTTTATAGGCAATGGAAAGGATATAAAATTTAATCACTCTCATGAATCTCATGAATTAAATATCCTAAATATATTATCAAATAAGAAGAATATTATTTTTCATGTAAAGTTTTATTTGGTGTTGATTATGAGTAAATATAAACAAGAAATATTATCATTTTGACATCATGAATGCTAACTTATTACATATATGTATATTATCATCTTTGTGTGATTCACTAACAAAGTTTATCATTTTTAATTTTTTAGGAATTTTATCATTGGATGAAAAATAAATAGGAGAACAAGGCTTCTTATATTCATATTCAAGAGGCGTATAATCACATTCATAACCATATGAACACATGTTATGATTGTCGACATATTCATTTAGTATTACATTTTCAGTATTAGTCATTTCCTTATCATAATTGTAATAAAAAGTGGATAGTTGGGGACATTGCTATTTTTTCCATAATATCCTCACAGGCAATACATCAGTCATCTGGGACAAAAAAATTTCTATCCAAAGGATGGATTTCCTATGGATTTAAATAAGAGTAGTCATGATGAGGGGTTATATGTTTTGACATAACCAAAAATATAAATAGTATAAGTCCTAGGGAAAAAATGTCAAGAAGTATTCCTTAACCTATGTGTTGGCCATTTTGGCCCACATATCAAGCTTTGCTTGTAGTTGGAGGAAGTTGCCTAACAGGTTCCTAATGAAGTAGAAGATTCAATGGTTTGGAAATGGGTCCAACAATGCAAATAGAGGGATCTAAGAAATATCTCATGGTGCTCATGAGCATGCAAGGGCATATACCATATTTCACAAGCCTTAAAGAATCATCAAAACCTTGAATTATTGATCAAAGGATGAATTTGGTAAAGTTTAAGAACCGAACCATCACTAGGACATCTTATATAAAAAAATGGACCAACCTATTTGATCATTTAATAAATGCACCTCAAAAAGCTGAGTGAGCCAAAATATTTTAGTGCTATGGAGTTTTACATACTAAGATCATCCTCTAAAAATTTCATGCCCATGCAAGTTCTCTAGCTCAAGTTATATATCTTCAAAATTGGACTTGTATCATAATACATTCATGCAAGCATCAAGTTTGAGCTTCACAAAATGACCGTTTGGGTTCAAAAGTCCTTAAAAGGTTTAAACTTGGTCAAGATCTAATGTTCCATGTAAGCTCACATATTGACACATGAGATATAATGGTTCATATTAGGTTAAGCTGATAAAAAGGTCCTTGGTTTAAAGCCCACTAAAGATCTATAATCATACCAAAGATCCTATGATGCAGGTTCATCAAGCTAAGATCCAATGGTGTGTGTTTACTAACAAGAAGTTGGTTCCAATCTAGATCAATGATCAACATTCATTTGTACCAATGATCTAATGATACATGGGAGCTAACAGGAAAATGGGCCTAGATAGTCAAGGGATTACATTGATTCATACATCTTGATATAATGATGTGCGAGCAAGTCAACATGTCAAAGGATCTTCATGGAAGGAAATCAATGGACTACATTCATTCATAAATTTTAATATGATGGTGTGAGAGAAGTCAAGAAGTCAGTGAGGATATATATGGCCAATGGGAGTGAGGATAGATCAGAGCATTTTGATTGGCTTGAGTAATATTCAATGGACAAAGTCAAACCAAAGAGAATTTTTTTGACCAAAGAAAACAAGTCTTGTAGAGTTATCTCATCACCATTAAAGCTCATTCAAAAGTTTTAGAGCAATGATAGTCTTGTAATCAGGTTAAAGGACATAAAGGGACCACCATAAAAGCTCAATATGAACCATTAGATTAAGGGTTTGGGTCATAGAGGGTTCATTATGTGACTATATTCACCATTATTAGAAGAAGGAGCTAGCATTTTAGAGGGTGACATGACTGCATACACATAGACCCCAACTATTTCATCTTCAAGACCAACTACATGAAAAGGACCCTTCTCTCCACTTTTGCATGCCATGACAAACCAATTCAAAATAGCTAACAATAATAAAAAGATTTAACAACTTTATCCTACCATTGTAACCATCAAGGAGCATCAATTAAGGAATAATGCAACTATGCAACCACTTGAAGTGAACTGAATCAATCAAAATGTCTGAATGAACATAATATGTAGAGTTCATTGTAACTATGATGGAAATGAAGTTAAACTCATTTTGATTCCCTTTTGGACTTCTATTTTCCCACTTCTCTCTAAAATGCTATAAGTATCTACCATTTTGTCCTTTATGAAAATTACACTCCATGTATGGTAGAGCCCTACTAGTATGATGTCATATTCCACCTTTGAACATTAATGCAAATCTGATTCTGAGTTCTTAAACAATTGTATAAGTGTGCAAGTGATGTATGGTGATGCAAGGTGATAATCCTATATCCTTTATTCACTTATCCTTTCATGTTTATGCAATATTTCCTATTTTAACAAGTCATATGAAGTGTTTTCAAGTGTATGAGCCTATCTTTTAAGTGTAAACTAAGCCTTAGTATCTACAACTAGCCTATGGTTCACTTACCTTGAATATTTTTCATGCATTTCACCTCCATATTGAAATACTCATGTTAAAATTCATAGGACTTGGAAGTTAGTTTGTTTTCCTTGTTTCTTAGTGAAGGAAAGTATGATGGTCATATGGAAGACATCTTGGTGCATCACCCCCTTAGATTAGGTTCATTTCATGAAACTTTTAACTCTTTTCCCCATAAGTAACTAGTTAAGTAGGTGTGATCATTTCAAGATAAATTAAGGGAGATATCCCTTAAATATAGAGGATCACTTCCATTATAGGTACGCCCACATACCTAGAAGTGTTCCCATGTTGTCCAGATTTGGAAGATGATTGAACACCCTCTTCTAAAGTGAAAGATTTGGTGATAAATTTTTTGGCATGCCTAGTGGGACACAAGAAAGACATCTAGACATTAGCTTGGAACATATTGATGGTGTGGAAGGACATCTGAGAAGTCTTAGAGTAGTCATCATAATATTGAAGACTAAATCATATGCTAGATCTCCACTAGGTCTTCTACAAAAGGTAAGGAAGTCCAATTTGTAGAATTATCTTTAGATAGTAAAAGAAAGAGAAGGGTACCTATTTCAATCCCCACTAAAACAACCCCTAGTTCTCCCACCTCCCTAAGATCTATGAATCCTAATCCTACTCAACCTAATAAGAGTCCACCAAGGCAAGTGCAAATGGTAAGGTCTATAAAAAAGCAATAGCAAGCTTCATATAGACCATTCCAAGGTCCCTTCCAAACCTAATACCCTACTTAATCTTATAATAGACCCCCTTATCCACCAAATTAACAAACTCAAATACAAATTACCCAAGGTAGATATAATAATGGTTACAATCTTGTAGCTAAAAGTAGCTCAAGATCCATGGTCCCCATACAAAATAGCTTTGCTCAAGAGGGTTAATAGTAGTCAGGGGGATAACCTAATGAAATGGTGATGGGCACTACTAGAGACATGTATCAAGACACTAGTTGATAGCATGATCCTCTATTCCAAGGTCATGATATGATTCTTCCCCCACCAAAAGGTCCCCAAATGAGTCAAGATAGCATGCTTTCCATGTTACTATCAAAATCTCAAAGAAAACAACAAAGGAACATGGGTAAAGAACTAGCTAATACCACATGCATGAATTTTCAAAAGGATAACATGTGTTTGAGCATGTAGTAGCTAATATGGGACAAGCTTCACAAGGAACAAATGAACTAGTTACAACTCAGATAAGAGCTAAGAAGAGAATGTTGGAGGACAACTTGGGGTAACCTAACATTTCTTCATCCTCTCCATAGGCTAGTCAACAATCTAATTCCTCAAATGTAGCTACCAAATATCCTAAAAATCAAACAAGAACCCCAACATCATGGACAACAATAGAAGTCCCCCTTTGTTCCTCATATTAATCAAATGCCATGTGATGCTTCTACATCCAAGGTGTAATCTAAATGTACTCATCTTCCTTTTAATATTATGGATCATTTGAAAAATGCTAATGTAACTATGTCTATGTATGATGCTCTATCTATTCTAGGATAGAAAGAGATTTTCCAATAATAACTCTCCAAACTTTATCATATGGATAAGATAGTTAATAAGGTGAACACTATTTTCATAAATTTTAGTCAGCCTAGCTAATCCCCTAGCCAAGTTCCTCATCAAATTCCAAGTAAAGGTCAATATTAAAATGTTATCCATTCCTCTAAAATTATTAATCCCCCTCCATTTTATCTGTCAGTCATCTTGGGGGACTATTTAATACACAATTGCATGATGGATTTATGTGCTTCAACCTCAGTGATGCCTAAAGCCATAGTAGATAAGTTTGAGCTCAAATATGTGCCTAATGAAAAATGTATTCTTTGACTGGATGGATCCCATATTAATATAGTTGAAGTCTTGAAATACCTTCAAATCACACTAGTAACATGGCCAAATTGTGTCATTACTCAAGATGTAATGGTGGTAGACCTACCTCCATATTTTGCCCTATGCTTGTCTAGGGACTTTACTGCAAGGATTGGAGGGTATTTTGTCATCTGAATAGTCATACATGGTTTTTAGAACCAGCTATGGAATCAGAGTCACTATTAGATCAAAACCTATCTCTAGGTTCCACCTAGAATCCTATATGCCTAATCTTGTAAATGCCAACTATGCCATATTTGAAAAGGATGAAGAGGTTAATGAATAAGAACCCCATGATCATATTTAAGGAATCTTAGATATATACCTAAATGAATGGGTAGCTAACATTCATGGTTTTGATTCTTACAGGAATATTGAAGAGATGAACTTAGGAGTGTATTGTATACATGAAGAAGGTGTCACTATACCTTGCTTAACTAACACTGCCCAATAAGAAGATGATATATGGACTTTATTATTTGATGGATCAAGGTCAAAAAATGGAAGTGGAATGGGAGAAATGTTAATATCACCCTTATTTTAAAATTATCATTTAGCTACAAGACTTAAATTTAGTTGTACCTCAAATATAGCTGAATATGAAGCTCTATTGCATGATTTGCAAGAAACAAGAAGGAGAGGTATCAAACTCTTTAAAGTGAAGGGTGATAGTGAGCTTATAGTACACCAAGTGAAAGGCCTAAGTGTAGTAAATAATCACCATTTAAAATCCTATAAACACTAGGTATGGGACCTCATGGAGGATTTTTTGGCATTTAATATCCAATCCATACCAAGAGAAGCCAACTAACATGTAGATAGGCTTATAGCCATTGGTGCCCAATATGAAATTGTAGGATTCAAATTTAACCAAATCCAAGATAAGATCAAGGCTATATGTAGACTATATATACCTAAAAATGAGGTGAGTTGGCAAGTCTTTGACAATGATGATCAAATCATATGTTTTCTGATGCAAGAGGCAAAATTCTATCATAAATATCAAGACAAGTTACAAAATCAATATGATGATCAGATAGTATAATTGAGGTCTAATAATCTTCCTAAAGGGATTTTGACATTAAAAATCATCTTCAATGAATATGATCAATTAATAAAAGGGAAAGCATGCATCTCAACTAAGGAAGAACACTATGAAAAGATAGAGATCTTTAAGGGCAAGTTTTTGAAGCTAAGAAGGTCAATACAACAGAGGAAAAAGTTGTATTTATTACCTTGTACCAAGAATTTTTTGATATATTTGCTTGGGAGTACAAATAATTGAAGGGGTTTGACCCCAAACTTACATAACACATCATTGAATTACAAATCAATGTTAATCTAGTCACAAAAAAATAAATGCCTATCAATCCAAGAGTGGAGGACCTCATGAGAAGAGAACTCTTTAAATTGATTGAATCAAAGATAATATTTCCAATTAAGCATTCTTCATGGGAGGAAAACCTTGTACCAATGAGGAAAAATAATGGAGAGATTAATTTATGTGTTTACTTTAGGGACCTTAATTAGGTGTCCCTAAAAGACCATTACCCACATCCCTCCATGGATCAAATTCTACAAAAGGTGGTAGGTTCTCAAAGGTTCTCATTGCTTGATGGTTATTCTAGTTATAATCAGATCATGGTCAAAGAAGAAGATAGACATAATAATGCCTTCACTATAAAATGGGGCACCTATACATATTGTAAAATTCCCTTTGGACTCTCTAATGTTGCAACCACATTCCAAAAATCAATGGATGTTGCTTTTCATGGTATTTTGAATGATATGGTTTTAGTTTATCTCGATGCTATAAAAATATGATCAAAGAATCCTAATGACCACCTAGCATACTTGAGAATTATTTTTGATAGATGCAGATAATTTGGAGTTTCATTGAATCTAAAGAAATGCATTTTTTTAATGCATGAAAGAAGAATTCTTGGGCATGTGGTGTCCAAAGCTAGTCTTTTCATTGATCTAGAAAGGATAGAATCAATCCTTGCTCAATAATTTCCCAAACATAAGAAAGGATCGCAGAGCTTCTTAAGTAAGATCAACTTCATTAGGAGGTCCATTCTAGGGATTTTAGAGTTGGTCAAGCCCCTCACTCATATGTTAAGAAAATGCAAAGAGTTAAAATGGAAAAGATAAGGTAAGTGAAGTTTTAAGATCATCAAGGAGGCCATATCTCATGCCCCCAAACTCCTTAATCTTGATTTCAATAAGGAGTTCTATTTGTATGCCTTATCTACATTAGATGTAATTTTAGCCATGCTTATGCAACATAATAGTGAAGGTATGGAATAAATTATTAATTTCTTCAGTCAAACTTTGAAAGGGTATGATGAAATATATAGCTTTGTCAAAAAACATGTACTTACTATTGTAAGAAGTTTAAATACATTTAGACATTTGGTTTCAAACAATAAGATTATACTAATGGTAGCTCATCTAAGTGTGAAATATTTTATCCTCAATAAGGACATAAGCTAAAAGAGATATGGATGGGTCACTAAGTGCATGGAGTATGAAATTAAATTCAAGGTCACAAAGCTAGTATGAGGTAAATGATTGTGTGAACATCTTGAAAAATATGTGAAAGAAGAAAAAGAGATAGTTCTGGTAATTTAGGACACTCAACATCAATCTAAAAATAATCCTCCTATAAGCTAGACATAGGATATTGCTAGATTTATTTAGATAGGAGAGTGTCCAATGGGTTTGAATGCATCACAAAAAAGACACTTTAGGTTACATTTAGTGCCATTCATTCTCATTGATGGAGTGATTTTCAAAAAGGACATTGGAGTTATGATTTTCAGATGTGTTGAAATTATTCAACTTGATAAACTTTTCAAGTAATTTCATGATATTATTTCTAGAGGCCATTTTGCATCTAAGACCACAGTTAAAAAAATCATTAGAGATGGTTAATTTTGGCCTAGTTTATTTATAGATGCATATGCATGGGTTAGGAAATATGTAAAGTGTGCAGTGTTTGTATGGAAATAGAGACTAACTCCTATGACACTAAAGCCTATTCAGGTTGAATAACCTTTCATGCAATAGGATTTAGACTTTATTGGCATGATTCATCCTCCATCTAGTTTTGGTCATAAGTGGGTCTTGATAGCTACAGATCATTTCACCATCTAGGTGGAAGTAGTTCCATTGAAGGAAGAAAATGAGAAATTTGTGCTTGAGTTCTATGAGAGTTTAGTCACCTATTTTGGAGTACCTTCTAATATAATATTAGATAATACTTTGGCATTTAATAGTACAAAGGTATGTGAATGGGATATTAAGCAAGGTATGTACCTAACCTCTTCATCAAATTACTATCCCTAAGGTAATGGACTAGCTGAGTCCACTAACAAGAACTGATTTGGATCATCAAAAGGACAATAGAAGATAATTAGAGATCTTGGCATAAAAATTTGAAGACTACCTTATGGGATGATAGGATCACCCCAAAAAGGCCAATAGCCATTCACCCTATTTTTTAGTCTATAAAAGAGAAGAAAGGCTACCAATTTCATTAGAGCTTCTAGCTTTGGAGCTTGCACACCAACTAAAGCTTCTAAAAAGTGATGTAATGGATGTTAGGATGAATGAAATAAAAAATTTGGAGGAGATAAGAGATGATGTCATGCATACCATGTGGTCCAACCAAAACCAAGTGAAGAAGTCATTTGAAAAAAGATCCTCCTCAAATGGGATGAGGACTGTGTAAATCCAAGAAAACACTCCAAGTTTGACAACCTTTAGAGTGGACCCTATGTCATCACAAGTTTCAAAGAGAGTAATGCCTTTGAAATTTCCACATTGAATATAGAAATACTTCCCATCCCTATCAATGAGAGGTATCTCAAGTTCTGCTACTAGTTTTATTTCATACTCTTTGTACATAGGTAGATAGGTCTATTTTTCCTCCAAGTACATTTGCACATTATTTTATTTGTTATTGTTTGGTATATTTTTTTTCTTTCTTGTTGTTCCACCCCTGCATTACTCTAAAAAGTGTTCCTAAGGATCAAGAAGAGTCTTTATGTAAGTATAATTTCATTTGTTTAGTCATCTTGAACAAGCCTGATCAAAATCTAGGTCCCATGACTAGTAGGCTAGTCAAGCCATCTGAGTCACCATAAGTGTTGGACATTTTGGCCCATATATCAAGATTTGCTTGCAATTGGAGGAAGAAGCCTAGCAAGGTCATAATGAAGTAGAAAATTCAATGGTTTATAAATGGGTCCTACAATGCAAATAGAGGGATCTAAGCAAAATATCTGGTGCTCATAAGCATCTAGGGGTATGTACCAAATTACACAGGCCTTAGATAATCACCAAAACTTTGAAATAGTGATCAAATGATGAATTTGGTAAAGTTTAAGAACTAGATCATCTTCCAAAAATAAATGGACCAGCCTAATTAAGCATTTAATAAATGCACCTTAGAAATCTATGTGATCCAAAATATTATACCACCATGGATTTTTACATGTCTAGATCATCCTCTAAAATTTTCATACCCACATGAGTTCTCTATCTTGAGTTATGGAGCTTCAAAGTTAGATCTGTAGCATAATATAATTGCATAAGCATCAAATTTGAGCTTTGTAAAATGACCATTTGGGTTCAAAATTCCATAAAAGGTTTAAACTTCGTCAAGATCTAATGGTCTACATAAGCTCACATACTGACACATGAGATTTAATGGTTTGCATTGGGTTCAAACTAGTTAAAAGGTCCTTGGTTTAAAGCCATTTAAAGAGATATAATCATACCAAAGATCCTATGGTGTAGGTTCATCAAACCGATATCCAATGGTGCACATTCACTGACAAGGTGGGTCTAAGCTAGATCAATGATCAATGTTCATATATAGTAATGATCTAATTATTCTTGGGAATTGATAATAAATAAGGCCCAGATAGATCAAGGGCTTGTGTTACTTCATACATGTTGATCCAATAGTGCACAAGCAAGTTAACATGTCAAAGGATCTTTATGACAGGAAATCAATGGATTGTATTCATTCATACATTTTGATCTGACAATGTGAGAGAAGCCAATAAGTTGGTGAGGATTTATGTGGCCAATAGGAGTAAGGATAAACTATATCATTTTGATTAGCTTGAGAAATATTAGATGGATAAAGTCAAACCAAAGATCATTTTTTTGACTGAAGTAAACAGGGCTTGAGGGGTTATCTTATCACCATTAGAGCTCATTCAAAAGCTATAGAGCGAACATAATCTTACAATCAGGTTAAAGGACATAAAGGGACCTCCATTAAATCTCAATATGGACCTATGGATTGAGGTTTTATGTCATAGAGGGTTCATTCTATGACTATATTCACCATTGTTAGAAGAAAGAGCTAGCATTTCAAAGGGTGCCATGAAAGCATACATGTAGACCCCAACTGTTTCATCTCCAGAACCAATTGCATGAAAATGACCCTTTTCTCCACTTTTTCATGCCATAACAAATTAGTTCAGAGTAGATAATAACAAGATAAATATATAACAACTTGATCCCACCATTGTAACCATCAAAGAGCATCAATGAAGGAATAATGGAACTATATAACCACTTGAAGTGACCTAGATCAATCAAAAGTTCTGAATGAGCATAATATGTAGAGGTAGTTGTAACTATGGTGGAAATGAAGTTGAACTCATTTTGATTCCCTTTTGACTTCTCTTTTATCACTTACTTCTCAAATGCTATAAGTAGCTACCATTTTGGCCTTTATGAAAATTCCACTCCATGTATGGTGGTGCCTTACTAGAATGATGTCATATTCTGCCTTTGAACATTAATGCAAATCTGATTCTGAGTTCTTGAATAATTGTTTAAGTGTGCAAGTGACGTATGGTGATGCAAAGTGATAATCATCTATCCTTTCTTCCCTTATCCTTTCATGTTTGAATAAGAGTTCCTATTCTAACAAGTCATATGAAGTATTTTCAACTGTATGAACCTATCTTTTAAGTGTATAATGAGCCTTAGTGTTTGCAACTAGTCTATAGTTCACGTACCTTAGATATTTCTCATGCATCTCACCTCCATATTAAAATACTCATGTTATAATCCATAAGACTTGGAAGTTAGTTTGTGTGCCTTGTTTCTTAGTGCAGGAAAGTATGATGGTTGTATGGAAGACATCTCAGTGCATGACCCCCTTAGATTAGGTTCATTTCATGAAACTTCTAACTCTTTTCCCCATAAATAACTAGTTAAGCAGATGTGAGAATTTCAATAAACATTCAAGGATCCAACCCTTAAATCTAGAGGCTCACTTCCATTGTAGGTACACCCATTTAACTAAAAGTGTTCCCATGTTGACCAAATCTAGAAGAGGATTGAACACCCTCTTCTAGGGTGCAAAATTTGGTAACAACACTATTCCCATACTATAAATTAGATCTAGAGAAGTAATACAACAATCTAAAGATGAATTTATGTAGAAGAAAAAACCCTAAATGAAATCTAGGGTTTGGTGAAAATAAATACAAAGAATGGGTTCACCATAATGTTTTATTAAAAATGGGTCTTTACACAAATATCCTATAGAAATATAATATTTGAATGCAATAATTTAATATTCAGATCTAGGTAATATAATATAATATTTGAAAATAAGTTCATTCAATCGTGTATAATAAATATATAAATGATTGTATAATTAAGGGTTAAGAGAGGCATATCATATTTACTATTATGTTATATACTCTCATTGTTGTCTAGTTTCATCTCAGTTCTGAAACTCAACTCTATGTTTCATTAATTTAGGTTTTTGAATGCTTTTGATCCTTAGAAACTATCGTTGATGTTAGTGCATCCTATGGACATTTTTTTATCCTACCTAAAATACATACTCTTTTATGGATCTGTTACTTGCACTTTTATAGTTTTTTTCACCTTTTTGTTGATGTCTTTGGATTTTATGCACATCTTATTGGTGTTAGCTTATAGATCAAAATAATAACTCTTCACCTGTAGGTCATGCTTTCCAATAATGTGTTAATGAGATTATAGTGTTGATTTGACCTTAAATACACCTTTGTTAATGAGAATTTTTTACATAACCAATACTTCAAGGAGGTTCTCAGACTTATGTAGTTATCCCTATGTGTGGGAGTGTGTGTGAACAATGGTGTAATATGATATATGTACATGTATATAATGATATAGATTGTAACTTGAAAAATAACACTCATGTGATGTTATTTTTATGCTTTATACCTTTTGAATGACTACTCCTATGACTAATAAATAAATAAGGATGAATAAGGAAGAATAAATCAGTTGTGCAATTGATTGAATGAGCCTTGGGAGGTGCTTGTTTGGTATTTTCTAGATGAATAAGAAGGCTTAATATTATATTTATACCATGCTTTAAAAATATCTCATGGTAGGGTTAAATAATACAAATATGCTGACCCATAGGTTTTGGATAGTTTATAATTTGGATGAATTTTGAGTATTAGGCACTAAATAAAGATCTGGACACTAGCATTGACACTAGTGTTCCTCTATGACCAATAGTGTACAAAAGGCTATAAAATAGGTAAGGATATGTAATTGCTAGTGAATGATATATATCAAGTTTTGAACTATTTGTACTGTATAGGTTATTTGGGTCATCAAAATGATATAGGTCAGACTATAAGATAAGCATTTAGGCAATAATGAGATGGTTAATGAAAGCCTTTTGATAATGAAAAGATCCAAAATTGAAAGGTGGATCCTTGATTGGTATTTTTAAAATGTACAAGATTGAGATGATATAAATATTCAATTTTAGTATCTACACCATTGGAATGATGGTTCAATTCTATAGACCAATTAGGGATAAGTGTATCCTATCACACATTTGTATTTGGATCTATATGCCCAAAATTTTATTGGGATGTGATATTCCCAATAATCTCTTTAGACATTATAAATATTTTTGAGCATTTTATTTAGTACCCTATTATATGATTTTACACGATTGCTCTCTTAGGGATAATAAGTGGTGTTATTTTGGCATGAATTAATGGTACTATTTATAAAGTGTGTTCCCATAAATTAATTTCAATGGAAACCAAAACTTTTTATTATATTTTTGTAGAGGAAATTAACATATTTCACACCACATATAAGAGTTGTAGCTACCTCAACCGACTTGGTGAAATAGTTCATCATATATATGAAATATATATATAATTAAAGTTTTTAAAGGGTGGATTAATAACCCATAAAAAATTGATCCCCCTATTGTTCAAAAGGTTGTGCTACAAGAATTGGATTTAGAATCATCTCATCTCTTTGATTTGGTTTATCGATGTGATGAAAAATATTGCAATGCTTTATGAACTAAAGTGCATCCTATAAAATTGTAAGCCACCATATTACACTCTAAAAAATCTTCCTCATATTTAATTTTCCTAAAAAGTGGACTCTTACTAACACTTGATGAATTTTATCTAGTACCTTTAATCATTCATGCTTCAAAACAACCTATAAACGACATCATATTTACTTAGTTTGTAAAGAAATATATTGATAATACTAAAGGTAAAGGCTTTAGTGACTAGATTAATTTTTTCACTCTCTTTTTAGGGTTCAAGTAATGTGTGATATTATCTTAATTGAAACTAGTAATTATTTTCTTGATCTCTTACTCCTTTCAGGTGATACCACTATAATATTCCCTCAAGGATAATTAGAACATTTTTTTTTGTATTTTATGAAATAACTTACAATGACATAATTGATCCATGTAGAAATGAGAAACACCAACTCTAATATTCATTTAGTAACTGAATAAATACATAGATAACCATCAGGGATACATTTAACATATAAATATTATAATTCAACTACTTATAAATAAACTCATTTGAAGCACTAATGTAGTTTTTGTATGAAACCACCTTAAGCCAGCTAGGGAGGATCTATCACCACCAAAACCAAAAAACCTTAAAGGGTTTTCACCCTAAAATATTTATTCACTCCAAGGGGTTTCATCCTTATGAGAGGAAAAATTTTAACCAAGTTCAAACTTCACAAATGGGGGGTTTAATAATATTCAAAATGCTTAACCAAGGAAGAGAGCAAACATTTATAGAAATTTTTCAAATAAGAGGGATAAAATAAGAATTAATGAGGAGAGAGAAATAATTTCACCCCATATCCATGTGGGCCTAAATGGATCAAAGTTGGCATGTTTGAACCATGTGCAAGGGTCAAAATTGGATTGAATCTTCTTGATGCCTCTTGACTTCCTCCATGTGCCTCCAAAATGAGGGGAATCTCTTTTCCAATTTGTCCCCCCACTTCAATCAAGAATAGTGGCTTGATGTCCCACTATCCCATGTGTCCACACATCACATTTTGACTCATTAAAAAGGAATTCACATGCCAAATAAATATACTCTCTAAGGGTGGTACCCCTTTGTCATTTTATTATAAAAGTGGAAACATATGATTTATTAAAGACAAAAAAACCTATCTCCTAGTGGATTACTATGCTCCACTCAATCACATGCACTAAATTCTATGGGATATCCTCTATGGGCCATGACACATCATCTACACGCCACCTCATCTATTATACCATCAATTACATCACCTGTCACATCACCATGAATAGTAACATTGAATAATAACATGTGAATAGTGTATGTGTGAATAGTGAATTGATCTTAATTACTCCTTTATATCACCTGATCTAGCCTATGAGAATTAAATAGGCTAATGGTATTATACAATTATCTCATTAGTAAGAAAGAGACACTATACTCCTCCCTCCCTAGAATTGTTTGTCCTCAAACAATTATAAATCTGGATGTTATAGAATCTACTCTCTCTCCCAAGTAGCATCTTGAATTGACAAATCCTTCCACTTCACTAAGTACTCCATGATAGTCCTCCTTCTTAGAGTATACTCTTTAGAGTCAATAATAGCCTTTAGATTGAGAATGAGTTTCCCTTCCTTATCCAATAGTGGTAAATCATAAAAAAGAACTACATTATTCCCAAGTTCCTTCTTAAGGTGTGATACATGGAAGACATTATGCACCTTACCACACATCAGTATCTCCAACTCATAAGCCACTTCTCCAATCCTTTTGGAAATCCTTAATGGGCCATAAAACCATGGCTTTAACTTCTCTAACCCACTATTATTAAGAGTGGACTACCTATAGGGATGTAACCTTAAATAAACCATGTCACCCACCTCAAATGTACACTCAATGTAGTGCTGATCTACGTACAAATTCCACCTATTTTGAGCTTGCTACAATTTTTATTTCAAATATTTCATTATATTCTAACTCTACTCTAATAAATCCTTAGATTTGGGCACTCTACTATATTCTAATTATGAGTAAATGAATCTAGGGTATTCATATCCATTTAGAGCCATGAATGGTGACATATTAATTAAAATGTGATAGGTAGGGTTATAACAATACTCTCCTAGATGCAACCATTTCACCCATACCTTCTACTACCTTGAAATGTAACTTTGGAGATACCCTTATACCCACTTATTTATAATCTTAACTATCCATCTATATGTGGGTGATAGATGTTACTAGCAGTGAGCTTAGTCCCATTCAATCTAAAAATTTACTACTAAAATAATCTCAAAAACTTACTATCCTTATTGTTGATTATGTTCTTGGGCATCCCATACAACCTAAATATCTCTCTAAAGAATAAATCTGCTACCCATGCTACTATAAATACTATTGCAGTAGATAATAAATGAGTGAATTTGATTAATCTATCTACCAAAACATAGATGTAATCCTTACCTTGTACCTTAGGTAAACCTATGATAAAGTCCATCGAGATACTTTCCCATTTTTTACTAGGAATGGATAGGGGATATAAAAACCTATAGGATATGTATACTCATTATTATTATTTTTGATGGGTGGAACATTATCAAACATAATTAAGGACTTCATTCTTAATTCCTTTCCATGTAAATCTCCCAAATATGTCTATATGTATTAAAGAAACCCGAGTGACCAACCATAGGTGTATCATGAAAAAACTTTATAACCTTCATCTTAAACTCTAAACTAGGTACCAAATAGTCCTATCTTTGTAAATAATAATCCTTTTGACCATAGTGTACTTGTCATCCTATATATTACCCTCAATGATACTAATATCCCAAGAGTACTTAACATATTCTACTGAAATCTACTCTCTCCAATATTATATAATTTCCACCCAAGAACATAAATGTGGTCTCCTAAATAAAGCATCAACCACAATGTCAAATCTGTAATCTTGAAGCTTACTCACCTATTTATATTGTCTATCATTTAGATTCTTTTGATTCAATACATACTTGAGGCTTTCGTGGTCAGTTTTGATAATGAACTTACCTCCTATAAGATATGATCTAAACTTGGCCAATGCATGCATAATGGCAAACATCTCCTTATCATAAATATAATATCTCTCTCATCACCCCTCAAATTTTTACTCTCAAATTCAATAGGATGCTTTTCTTACATCAAGACAATGCCCACTCCTATAGAAGCATCACACTCAAATTCAAAAGGCTTGGAAAAATCAAGAATAGACATGACTAGGCATGAACTCATAATCTGATTAAACTAATCAAAGCATTATTGTGTTACATTAGACCAAATAAATGCCCCCTTTTTGGTTAAATCAGTAAGTGGGGTAGCCACCTATGAAAACCCCTTAACAAATCTCATGTAAAAACCACATAGAAATCCCTTAAGCTATGAGATATTAGTGGGTAGAAGCCAATCTAAAATTGCTTTGATATTTTTAGGATCCATTCTAACCCCCTTGAATTTGATTATATGACCAAGGTAAAGAAGATTTGTCATACCAAATTCACATTTTGACTCCTTGGCATACAAAGACTCTCTCTCAAGGATGATTAGAAATTTATCTAAATGCCTCATATGTTCTTCCCATGTTTTGCTAAATATCAAAATATCATCAAATAAAATTAAAAAATCTTATGGAGTTTTTTGTTGAATACCATGTTCATGCAAAACTGAAAAGTGGTAGGAGCATTGGTTAGGCCAAATGGCATAACCAATAATTCATAGCATCTAAAATGACACCTAAAATAAGTCTTGTCCACATCCTCCTTATTAACTCATATATGATGATAGCCCCCTCTCAAATCAATCTTATAGCATTGGCATGCACCATGTATCTCATCTATGATCTCATTTATCCATAGAATGGGATACCTATTTTTGATTTTCTTTTTATTAAAATCCCTATATTTTGTGTGCATATGCATAGTCCCATATTTTTTATTCACCAACACTATTGAAGATGTGACAGGGATATTACTATGCTTGATGTGTCCCATGTAAGTTAGCTCCTTGATGGCCTTCTCTACCTCATCTTTATGCCTCTTCAAATGCCTGTAAGGAGTGGTGATAATGGGTTTGGCACCCTCTTCTAACTCAATAACATTCTCAATGACTCACTTAGGAGGTCTCATAGGAGTTATGCTACCAAAAACCTTGTTGTGCTTGGACAACAAAACATGTACATCTAGAGGATAACTCTTCTTCTACTACTCTATAATGGTTGGCAAAATGAGGATTTCTACTACCCATTCTACGTGGTCATATTTGATAAGTCTCTCTATTATTTTGAAAGAGACTATTTATGGTCTACCATTTGAAATGCCTCTAAGCGCAACCTTATTATCATTAGCTTAAAATTTTATCTCCATGGTTTACAAGTTCATAAAGAATTCTCCAATAGATTGAAACCACTACATACCAAGGATTACATCTATGTCTCCTATTCTTACCACGTAAAAATCATATCTAAACTCATAATATCCCAATTGAATTCTCAAGTTATGAATCTTCCTAGTACATGTGAAGGTGAATCCATTTGTTACCATCACCTTTAAACCATCAAAATCTTCTACTTTAACTTCCCTTTGGGCTACAACCTCTTCATCAATAAAATTGTGACACCTATGTCAATTAGAGAAACTATTTGCTATCCACATAATACTCCCCAAACTCTAAAATAAATAATTATTTGAAAGATAGAGAGTTGGGAAAGTTTTCCCCCATTTTCCTTCTCATTCTTTGATTCTTCTAAAGAGATTTATTTATATTGATCTTATAAATCAGATTGTGAATCTAATTTTTAAGTAGTAGATTTATCAACTGAATAGTACTTAATTTGATTGACTTTGGTATTATGTGAGCACTTGTGATTTGGGCACCATGGATCCTTACAAGTGAAGCATAATTTATTTATTTGGAGATCATTAATTTTGTCTACATCTAAACTTGTGGGCTCTTTCTTAACCTGATTTGAATCTTTGTGTAAGTTCTTCTTGCCCTTGTCTTATTGTTGGAACCCTTTTAACTGAGATTTGCTTCCAAAAATAAAGGACTCCATGTCTCTTACCTTTTTAATTGCTTCATATAATGTGGATGGGCTAAGAGCCTTAATCCAACCTCTCAAGGGATTGGAGATCCTATCAAAAAATAACACAATCAATCTCCTCTCTAAAATATCAACCACCAACATTGACAATCTTTAGAAATCAACAATGTAAGTGTTTATCGAAATCTATTTCTTTAGTTATGCTACTCCTTAAAGTGCAACTTAGGATATTTCTTATCAAATATCTCAATCAAATTCTCTGTGAAATAAACATAAGAGTTGATCTAAGCATGTCTCAAGGTAAACATCCCATGCTACCACTATTCATGTGCACAACCATCTAAATGGAGATTTGAATACTTTATTTCCTCATTTGTAGCCATGGTGTTGAGATAAAAGTAAGTATGAAGTTTTTAAACCCAAGATCTTGTGGTAATATTACTAGATCCATCAAAAAAGGAATGGATAATTTACCCACCTTTATCTACAAGTCCTAATTTTGATGTCTCCCTCCTCTATAAGGTCTATGCCTTTGCTTAAATTCCAAAAACTTTGGAAATGTTATTTCAGCTTGAAACTCTACTCCCATTGCTCTCCAATATCTCATTGATTATCTATAAACTTCTTGATCATCTTCTGGTTCATTAATCCATTTTAGAGGATTGTTCCTTAGAATGAAATTAGGCATGAGAGGCCTAGAGTGAATTGATCCACCAAAATTCCCATGATGATTAGTTTTATTGTTTTCTAATTTGCTTCCACTTGTGCCATTGTTTTCATTATTTTCCTTATTATTTTACATCATCTATGCAACAAACTAAGTTAACTCACATTGTCCTCTAGCTATTTCATTGAGAGTCTGCATCATACTTTACTATATTGGGGCATTGTCAATGATGTCATGATGATGTCATAGATGTGTCCAAGTGATTGGATGAAGTGCCTTGCTAGTCTAAATGACAATGACAAAGCGTGAAATGTGTGTGTCCTATTTTTCTTGAAGAAGACTTGGTTGATCTTTAAAGTTTGCATGGTTTGAGATGATTAGGGATGAGTCTAAAAGTATTATTAATGTGAAAGGGGTCCTATCAATGGTCAAGGATGATTGAAGATCTTGTGTGCATGAGTAGAATTCACCTAGTTGATCATTATTGTCATCTAGACATTTTGGGTCTAGTGGTAGAAAATTTGAGTAAGCATTTTGATGTTGTTATATTTTACACATGTGAAGGTGAAAGGAGAAAATGCTCACATAGGTTTGTTAATTTTTGTTCCTAGTTTATTTTCACTAAATTTTAGATCATGCATCAAAGTGTGTCAAAAGATATATAAGTGCAAAATTTGGCTTCTAGGTAGTTTGATAGCGTTTTCCCATACTTAGCCATATTTACATGAGACAAGAAAGAGCTAAGTAAATAGTTTTGTGATGGCATATATCACATGTGTGGATGTTTTAGAACAAGATGATCATATGGGTTTGTTCAATTTTGAGCCTAGTTAATTTATGCTAAATTTTAGATCATATACTGAAACACAAAAAAATATATGCATGTGCAAAGTTGGCTTTTTTAGACAGTTCTTGGTATAGTTAGCTCTATGATAGATAATTATAAGGAGGCATTTTACTGTCATTATATCTCACATGTGTGAGTTTTACATGAATAGATTGACACATGGTTGGATTCTCCTATGTGAGGAGATCATAAGGTCCAAATTTTAGAACATACACTTGAGCGAAGAAAAAAATATGGAGGTGAAAATTTGACCTTATAGACAGATTAAAAATATTCCCATAGTCATTTTTTCACAAGTTAAATTTTAAGCAACATCGATAGAGTGCATTTCTCTAAAAATTTAGGAAGCAACGAGATGGTGAAAAGTGTTCAAGGTTTAATGTTGAGTAGAGATAAAAATCAAGCTTATTCCAAGGATCAATGGTGGGTAGGTGTTTGTAATAATAAAGATAAATGGTACACATTAAAGTCAAGAGTTCAAAGTGACAGTTGTTTAGCAAATTTAAAGACCAAGCTACACATAGAAGATTGATGGTGCACATTGAGTCAAAGTTTCTAGATTACATGAGATGAGGTCACCATATTCGAGGTTTAACATTTTAGAATTGGAATAATATGTGTTAAATATCAAATAAGATCGATGGTGCATGATCAATCTAAAGAAGCAATAACATGATATGCGAGCATAGTGTTCAAGGTTTAACTATCACCGTTTACATTTGAATATTTGAAATTGCAAATGAAAAACTAGTGCTCTATTTTTTTTGCTATATATTTTGATCTATGAAACTTTTTCTCATGGTGTAAAAAGAGAACTTTTAGAGGACTCTAAGGTGTATTTGGAAATATAGATTTAAAGATATGAAAGTGTGTATAGTCATAGTTATGAAGATTCAAATTTTATTGTGTGTTCATGTGTATTTTACAAGTGACTTGAGAAGGATATTTGAGCTCATTTTATTGGTATTTAGATGTCTCATGTTGACTTAGCTATTTGGGAGAGATTCAATGAGGATGATTTGTGTACATTATGAAGGATTTACCAATCATATGTAGTATGAACAAAGGCTTAAGAAGTTGACTATATATTTGTTCATGGTGATTGTGTGCATAGAATGTTGTGTGATAAAATTATGCTTAAGTAAAGGGTACTATGTTGGTTATTAGAACTTAAGGGGGACCTATAGATCATACAAAATGGTTCCATGCATTTGGAAGTGGTCCTGTGTTCTTGTTTTGTTTGAATAAGTGCTAAATGGGTGAATAGGTCTCCATGAGACCTATAAGAGTTACAAGGGCCTAATTAAAAGGTATAACTACTTAAGGGTGACCCATAGATGTTATGGCTGACCTATGAATATTGTATTGAGCTATGTCTTCATATGATATATGACTTAAGGTTTAAGGCATGCCTAATGGCTGACTAAGATTTGATAATCATGAATTCTCTATATATAGTGAAACTAAATGTGATGGTTTCTAGACTTATGAAAGAGACTTGTGTGTGGAATTTGTATTTGAGAGTACAGTGTTGTGAAGCAAAGTAAAGTGTGGGTTCCCTATGGATGAGTTGAACAAAATAATATATTGAGAACTATTTGCATGACCTATAGGTCATAGTTTCGTTGGTAGAATAGTCCTCTTGCTATTTGAGTATGAGAAAAGGTGAAGAGTGATAATCAGAGGCCCATCATCAGGTGTTGAAGACATCAATTTAAATGTGGATGTGTTTCATAGGTGTTATTTTGGCATCTCAACATCTAAAGGGGTTACAAACTCCTTCAAAGGTGAAACTTTCTAAAGGTCTAGTTGTTGTTGGAGATTAGCTAGAGAGGTATTATAGCACATTGTGGGATTGTAGTCTCACTAAATAGGGATGGTAGTTCCTTGATCAGTTGCAGTTGGTCTAAATTGGTTCTTGTTTGTTTAGGATAGTATTCCAATTATAGGTTTTAGTGGGTTTTCTTCTCCAATAGGGTTTCCCACATATGCCATTGGTTATGTGATTAATATTGTATTGTCTCTCTTGCTCATTGCTATGAATGATGTGTATGCTTCATGAATATTTCTAGTAATTGTTTAAGAACTTGAAAAAATTGAAATTGAAGTTAGATTTTCCAAGATCACTGATTTACTCCCCATGAGTGATTATACCTCTAACAATTGGTATTAGAGCTGGTCCTTTGGTAAAGGTTTGACAACTTGAATCTGATCTAAGGTACAATATAGGTATTCATCAAGGAGGTTTCTCTACCAACCAAGCACCAATGTTCAATGGATCTAATTATGATTTTTGGATGAAAGGATGAGGATAAATAATATTTTCTTAGAATTTGATGTATGAAAATATGTTGTGGATGGTTATGTTACTCCTAATCTTCCATCTAGTGCTATAGACAAGTTGTTTGAGAATAATTCCAAGGCAACGAATGTTATCACTTGTGGTCTTTTAGAGACTAAATACACCAAGGTAATCCATTGCAAATATGATAAAGAGATATGGGATAAAATTATAATAATTTATGAAGAAGATTTAAAGGTCAAGCTTGCTAAGTTATAGACTCATAGAAGGTAGTTTGAAAGTCTCAAGATGAAAGAAGAAGATTTTGTGGCATCTTTTTTGCAGAGTTGATGAGACTGTGAACATCATCAAAGGTATTAGAGAGAACTTTGAAGAGGCTAATATAGTTTAAAATTTATTAAGGTCTAATCCCTCAAGTTTGATCCAAAAGTATCTGCTATATAATAAAGTTATGATTTTACTTAGTTGAAGATGGATTAATTGCATGGCATCCTTACTACCTATGAGATGAGAGTAAATGATGATATACCACCAAATAAGGAAGCGACATTCAAGATAGAGATGAATCTTAAGAATAAATTACAAGGTAAGAAACCCAAATAGGATGACATATCTGACATTGATGAGGATGAACTAATTACTTTGATTACTAGGAAATTGAACACAAGTTTAGTGAAGTATATGGGTAAACTACCCTTCAAATGTTTCAATTATAGAGAGATAGGACATTTTGATCATAAGTTTCCTCATAGCATGAGAAGGATGGTGATGAATAGCATGGTAAAGGAGAAGATGAAGACAAGAAGACATACATGAAGAAAAGATTTAGAAAGTAAAACAACAACAAGAAATCCTTCAAGAACAAGAAGAGTCTCTACACCAAAAAAGATTTCAGCTCATTAGATGAGAGTGAAGATAGTAAATTAGAATATGATCATGAAGATGATGGTTTTATTGAAGATGAATCTCTATTCATGGTTGAGGAAGGAAGTTGCTCACATCAAAATGAGTCTACTTGGAGTGATTCAGATGATGATGAAGATGAGATGGACTATGAGACTACATTGATAAATGCTCTTGAAGAACTAAAGATTGAGAAGAAGATCAATAAGAAGATGAAGTCTAAACTCAAAAACTATGAGGAGAAATTCAATGTGTATGAAGTAGTATTGAATGAAGATACCAAGGAACATGAAGATATGGTCAAACATCTTAGTTGTTAATTGGAAATCTTATATACAAGCCTAAAATCTAAAGAAGATGAATGCTCAAGGTATGTTTTTGAAAATGAGTCTTTGAAATTTGAGTCAGAGAAGACATCTAGTAAGGTGAAGAAATTTGTGAGACTTGGAAAGAGCTCATGTGATCTAGAAAATATTTTGAGTGGTCAAAAGCATGTTAGTGATAGAACTAGTCTTGGATATGAATAAGAACAAAAGAATGTAGCTGAAGACTAATGTGAACTAAGACAATAATACTTTGAAGACAAATCATTAGACAAGGAATGAAGGTGCTGGTAGAATAAAGACAAATCAGATTAGATAGCCAAATTCCATGAGGTATGCAATATTCAATGGTTACTATTACACATGTAATCAATTTGGTCATAGGGATATAAAATGCAAGAAACCTATTATAAATGAGTTTGTATGGAACTATGATGGGGGTCATCAGTTAAAAGGTGTGAACAAAATTAAATGCTTTAACTACCTTAACATGGGACACATCATAATTTAAAAAAAAAAAAAAGGTATGGTAAGTTATGTTTCTTACAGAAGGTATAGTGTGCTTTAATTGTCAATAGAGAGGTCATATTGATAGATTCTACAAGCAAAGGCCTACAAGACAAAATGAGTTCAATCATGCTCCTAGAGTGCAAGAAAGAAAAAAAGATAACTCATAGAAGCCAAAGATGACAAGTGTGAGTCATGATGATTCTAATGGTTTAAGTAATCTATTTTTTATGGTGGAGAATGCTACATAAGTTGAAGAGTGCCAAGGGGACTCTCATTTTCTGCTCATGTTATGAATGAAGAGAACAAGCTTAAGGAGAAGACCAAGGCACTCGTTGAAGCTAGTTATGAAGTGTGTATGGATCCAAGTGAACATCTTGATCTTTCTGAGCAAGTATCATTCAAAGAGCATCAATTTTTAGTACCTACTTATGAGGTTCCAAGCTGCAAGGAAGATTCTACATATGAAAAGGTATGTCATGAATCTATGTTGTCTCCATGTATTGTCAATACAATCATATAAGAAAAGGAGAATGTTGTATTGGATGAGCATGTTTCTTATATTAAGACTAAGAAGAATAAGAAATAAAATTATTGGATGACCAAGGAGGATAAGGAATATGAGGCTTTGTGGGCAACTCCTGGTTTCACATTGTTCTAGGACATTATGAAGTAGAGTGTCTCTGCCTATGCTTCTTAGGAGACATATTTCCTATGAAGAAGAAAGTTTTTGTGCTCAAGATAATACTACAAATCTATACAAAAAATTATTTTTATCTTAAAATGTCATTATTTTAGAGGTAGAAACAAGTTCATAAGCTTGTTCTAGAGATTTGTGAAGGAGCTATTTTACAAGGTCAGGATGGGTGTTTCCAAGTGGCCTAATGAAATTGATGGAATAATTTGGTTGTCAAAAAGGTTAGTAAACTTATTTGTGATGTGATATAGGTGTTTTTATGGTTTAAAGGTATATTGAGGTCAAGTTGAATATTTTTAAGTGCTCTCAATTTTCTTTATTATGGCTTAAGGGGAAGTAGGCCTAAAAATGGGTTATAGGAAGTCAATGTTCCCAAAGGTATAGAGGCTAAAATTTTGTTCTAGAAGTGTGTGATGGTTATATCTAGGTGTGTAAGAATTTTTAGAGGTGGATGTTGACCATAAGGAGGTTTGTCGACTCAATTTATTTTAAGTTTCTAGGGTTTTTGGCTATACTAGAAAAGTGGTTTTCCTTATGAGTTGAGGTATGAGTCTTATAAATAGGTTGAATCACCAAAATGGGTTATCAAATAAAGCTTCATGGAGATCTGAAGGTTTGTGGATTTTAATCTATTCATGTTTTTGTCAAGATAGAGGCCTAATTGGGAATTTAGTTTATGAAGGAAGTATGTTACAAAGGATGAGATATGTTATGAAAATTGTTTTGCATAGGGGGGAGTATGAGAATGTTCTATATATGAATTTTTAGGTCTTGAATGTATTTCTAGTAAAATTTATTAGCTCTTTAATTTCTAAGTAGAGCTACAAGGAGACTAAGCATGCCTAGTTTGAAGAAGAGTGCTTTTTGCTCAGTTTCTCCAAAATGTCAAGGCATGAGTATTTCAAGGTGAGTTCTCAAGTTGGTTTAGTGCATGTTTATTGTTTGGTGAGTGACATGAAGTTCTGTTGGTGGTCCTTATGGTAGCTTGAGAGAGAAGGCCAGTAAACATGTGTGGTGGTTCTTTATGATGTGTGGAGATCTAAAGATTATCATGTGATGCAATGGATTAGATATATTAGGGGGAGTCCTTCTCAAATGCTTCTCGGTGAGTTTTAGTAGATTTTAGTGTTTTGTGTTTTCTTTCTTCATTAGCTATAGAGCTTGGTTGAAGAGAGTGTTGGCATGGAGCAAGAGGCAATTGTCAAAGTAAGAAGAGGTAGGATCAAAGTAAGGGGGAGTTTGTATCATATTTATAAGGTGGTGATATCCTATTTTTGGCCTTTTTCAGTCCTCAAGATTAGCTGGTACCCACTTTGTCATTGTGTCAAAGGGGGAGAATATTCTTATTTTGAGATTGCTTGAAGAGAGAGAAGGAAGGTGAGATATATATTGCTATATATGATGGTTGTTGACATCAATGACAAAGGGGGAGATTGTTGGAGAATAATAAATGATGTCATGATGATGTCATGGATGTGTCTAGGTGAGTGGATGAAGTTCCTTGCTATTCTAAGTGATAATGATAAAGTGTGCAATGTGTTTGTCCTAGTATGCTTGAAGAAGGCTTGGTTGATCTTCAAAGTTTGTATGGTTTGAGATGAGTTTAAAAGTATTGAGTATGTGTGAGGGGTCATATAAATGGTCAAGGATGATTGAATATCTTATGTGCATTAGTGGAATTCACCTGGTTGATCATTGTTGTCATCTAAACATTTTGGGTCTAGTGACAGAAAATATGAGTAAGCATTTTTATGTTGTTATATTTCACATGTGTTAAGGTGTGAGGAGAAAATGATCATATGGGTTAGTTCATTTTTGCACCTAGTTTGTTTACAACAAATTGTAAATCATTTTCTAAAGCACATCAAAATATATACAAGTGCAAAGTTGGGCTCCTAGGTAGTTTAACAATGTTTTCCCATAGCCAAATTTACATGAGACAAAAAATAGCTGAGTAAGTAGTTTGGTGATGGAATATCTCACACATGTGAACATTTCAAAACAAGATGATCATATGGGTTTGTTAAGTTTTGATCCTAATTGATTTTTTCTAAATTTTATATTATGCGCTAAAGCATGACAAAAGATATGTATGTGCAAAGTTGGCCTTTCTAGATAGTTCTTGGCATATTTGGCTCTGTAATAGATAATTTTGAGTTGGAATTTTAATGTCATTATATCTCACACATGAGGTTTACAATATAAGATTAACACATGGTTGGATTATCCTATGTGAGGAGATTATAAGGTCCAATTTTTAGAACAAGTATTTGAGTGAAGTAAAAGATATGGAGGTGTAAAGTTAACCTTATAGACAGATTGCAAAGGTTCCCATACTTAGTCATTTTTTCACAATTTGAAGTTTGAGAACGATAGATTAATGTCAGGGGATCTCTAGCTCTACCAATTAGAGCACAATTGATTACTTTCTTGTATGCAATTAAACACGGAATTATACCAGAATGATAAAGTAGCTAGAAACTTGAGACAACAAAGAATTTGAGAGACAATACACACTCTTGTATTAAATACTACTAGAAGAGAATACAATAAGGAAGATGCCACTTCTTCCTCCACCTCAAAGGCTTGCCACACCTCAAGATCTTCTTCCCTCTCTCTCTTGCTCAACACAACAACTCTAAACCCTGAGTTGCTATCCCTCCTTGAATGCTTCAGCTGATCTCCTTGACCTTACACCTGTAGATCTCCTTGACCTTGCTATCTTCAATGATTTTACTTGCCTTCTTTCTTAATTACAATACATGCCTTATGGGTCTTTAAATAGGATCCCATGCTTAAAAAAATAGAACTCTAGCTACTAAAATTAGACACACAGCCCGTGACTTAAATTAGCCCCTTAGCATGCAAACACTCAGTTCAACTAACTAACTGTTCGTGCAATGAACAGTTCTAGACCGCATAGGTGACCGACGCCAGTCCTTACTTGTCTGGTGTTGTTGGCATCAGCCGACTCTCTGCCATCGCTGGTTTCCTTCTCCACTGTCTATGACCGATGTCAGTCATGCTGCCAATGCCGGTTCCTCTGGTTCTTCAGCATCCTCTCTTGTGTCTGCAAATAGTTTTAGCTTTTAGTTCCACACCTTAACAATCTCCCACTTAGAGATAAACAGTTACAACTTGTACCTGTACTTGTACACCATCTATTTTGTTCCTTAGGCTCTGTATCCCTCTTCAACGTCACTCTTGAAGACCAACCACCACGCAAACCTGTGATGCTATACCTGTCTCTTATGCCACAAGAATTTTGCTGCTCCCAAATTCTCCATGACATACATCTGAACCAACTCTACCCTTAGCTCAGAAAACTCCCTGTATATGAAACCCTACAACAAGTAACACAATACAGTAATAGGATAATGTAGCTAATATTATCCAACCTGGTAAAGATAAAATACAATGGTCAAACCTCCATTGTTCTGCAGCCTACTCAAGACCATATACCATAGCCTTCTGTCGCATGTGTCCATCCACTCTCTTCTCTAAAATGGGAATCCATCTCTCTATCCAGTGCTTCCTTCTAGCTAACAAAACTACCAAAAAATACCTATTTGGTTCTCCAAGGACTCACACTCCTCATCCATGCCAAGCTCCCACTGTTTCTGGATTCTACCTGCATTGCTTCTTCCATCTTCTTAGTTCATGACTATCATTAAACAATATAAAGAAGGTGAACAATGAATATGTGGTTCACATACCTTTCCTAACCTCCACATGGGTGTTTGAGACTTATTAATTCACCCAACATCCGTTCCAGTGACCGATATAGGCCATCTCCCAGTCTGCTCCCGACCGATGTCGGTTCCCTGCACTGACCCTGACTGCCGACGTCCTTTCCCTAGCTGACACCAGCGTCCCTGCTATCGACGTTGATCCTTATGACCAACGTTGAACTTCTCCAGTCCAACCTACTGACCCTACTGGTCTGCACATGACCGATGTCGGTATCTGGATGACTGATGTCGATGCCAGGTTACCGACATCGGTGTCTGTGTGTTCCTGTAAGTGATGAAATTTTCATCTGCGATCTCTTCTTGGATCAAACCTCTATCCATGCTACCCTGCTCAGATTTATTCAACCCCTGTGACTGATCTCTGTCCTTCATCTCCTCCATAAACACCAAAGCTTCTTTGTTCCTATCAAAAGCATCAAATTTCCTCTTTCTGCAATGAACTGTATCTGTGCTTTCCAAATTTGAACACATACCTTTTGAATTAAGAACTTCCATTCCCTTCCTATTCTTGTGACCAAGCCATTAGGCCACATCTTTAAATCTACACCAGAAGTAGAATTAGTAATACAAGTAGATAGATAAAGAGTATCTACTTTCTTACCTCTTGCTAGAACAAGTGCTCCCTTGGTAACCTTCCAAGAATCCGTTGTGAGGGTTATTGTGCATCCCTCATCTCCCAACCTTCCTACAGAAATTAGACTCTACTTCAAAATTAGAACATGCATGACCTCTTTCAACACCCACGTGTTGTCAATCTGCAATCTCAGCTGAACTTTCCCTTTGCCAACTATCTGACAAGCCGTACCATCCCCTAAATAAAGAACTCCAAAGTCTCCCTATTCCTACTCATAGAACAAATCTCTATTTGGGGATGCATGAAAAGATGAACCAGAATCTAAAATCCATGATCCTACCTGACTATCTAAAGAAAGTATGAGAGCATCCTGCATCACAATATTTGCATCCTTTGCTTCTTCCATACCTGCATGTTGATTCTCTTTATCTCTCAACCAACACTCCTTTGTATGTCCTTTCTTTCCACAAAACCAGTAGGTAATACCTTTGTACTCGGATCTCCTTCCTGACCTTGATTTCCCTTGCTCAACCTTCTCCCTTTGCCTTTCCCTGCTTTCTACACTTAGAGCATTCCCTGATGATTCACCTGTGCTTCTCCTACGTATTTCTTCATTCAAGATCACACTCACAACATCATCAACTTTTAAGATTTTAGAAGTAGATGCAGAATTACTTACTGCCATAACCATACCATCCCAACTTTTAGGCAAAGAACATAAAATCAAGAGAGCCTTTACGTCATCATCAAAAACAATATTGACTGAAGCTAATTGGTTTACCAAACCATGGAAATCACTGAGATGAGTATGTACCGATCCACCTTCTTGCATTTGCAAAGTAAATAGCTACTTCATAAGATATACCTTATTAGAAGCCGAGGGCTTTTTGTATAAATTAGCCAAGGACTTTATCAACTCTTCCATTGTCTTGCACTGTGATAAGCTGGAAATCACAGTTGATGCAAGGCTCAACCTTATGGAACTGAGAGCCTTCCGATCAAGAACGTTCCATTCTTCATCCTTCATATCTGTGGGCTTGCATGCAACCCCACCCAATGGTAAGTACAAATCCTTCTGATATAGATAGTCCTCAATCTACATCCTCCAATGTTGATAATTCTTGCCATTAAACTTCTCCATTCGTAGCCTGCTTTCTTCTGCCATTGCTGAACTCCCACTCAATCAAAAAACCCTATGAATGATCTGTAATCAAAAACAATACCCTGCTTCCTGCAAAACGTAGCTCTGATACCACTTGTCAGGGGATCTCTAGCTCTACCAATTAGAGCACAATTGATTAATTTCTTATATGCAATTAAACACAAAATTATACCAGAATGATAAAGTAGCTAGAAACTTGAGACAGCAAAGAATTTGAGAGACAATACACACTCTTGTATTAAATACTACTAGAAGAGAATACAATAAGGAAGATGCCACTTCTTCCTCCACCTCAAAGGCTTGCCACACCTCAAGATCTTCTTCCCTCTCTCTCTTGCTCAACACAACAACTCTAAACCCTGAGTTGCTATCCCTCCTTGAATGCTTCATCTGATCTCCTTGACCTTACACCTGTAGATCTCCTTGACCTTGCTAGCTTTAATGCTTTTACTTGCCTTCTTTCTTAATTACAATACATGCCTTATGGGTCTTTAAATAGGATCCCATGCTTACAAAAATAGAACTCTAACTACTAAAATTAGACACACAGCCCACGACTTAAATTAGCCCCTTAGCATGCAAACACTCGGTTCAACTAACTAACTGTTCGTGCAACGAATAGTTCTAGACTGCACAGGCGATCGATGCCGGTCCCTGCTTGTCTAGTGTTGCCGATGTCAGCCGACTCTCTGCCATTGCCGGTTTCCTTCTCCACTATCTGTGACCGACGTCGGTCAGGTTTAAAGTTTACTATGTGTTCATGTGTATTCTGCTAGTGACTTGAGAAGGATATTTGAGCTTGTTCTATTCGTATTTCTATGTCTCATCTTGAATTAGCTATTTGGGAGTGTTTTAGACTCCATGAGGAAGATTTTTGTGCATTATGAAGGTTTTACCAATCATATGTAGTATAAAAAAATCCTTCATAAGTTGACTTTGTATTCGTTCATGGTGACTATGTGCATATAATGTTGTGTGATAAAATTGTGATTAAGCATAAGGGTACTATGTTGGTTTTTATAACTTAAGGAGGACCTATATATCATAAAGAATGGGTCCATGAATTTGGAAGTGGTCCTGTGTTCTTTTTTTGTTTGATGAAATGCTAAATGGGTGAATAGGTCTCCATGAGACCTATAAGAGTTACAAGGGCCTAATTGAAAGGTATAGCTACTTAAGGGTGACCCATAGATGTTATGGCTAACCTATGAAGATTGTATTGAGTTGTGTCTTTGTATGATATACTACTTAAGGGTTAATGCATGTCTAATGGCATACCAAGATGTTTATAATCATGAATGTTATGCATATAGTGAAATTAAATGTGATGGTTTATAGACTTATGAGAGAGACTTGTGTGTGGAAGTTGCATTTGAGAGTATAGTATTGTGAATCAAAGGAAAGGGTGGGATCCATGTGGATAAGTTGAAGAGCAGAATAGATTAAAAAATATTTATATGACCTATAGGTCATAATTCTATTGGAATAATAGTGCTCTTATTGTTTGAGTATGAGTGAAGGTGAAGAGTGATAATCAGAGGTCCATCATCAGGTGTTGAAGACATTAGTTCAGAGGTAGATGTGTTTCATAGGTGTTATTGTGGTAGTTCAACATCTAAGGGGGTTGTATCCTCCTTGAAAGGTGAAACTTTCTAAAGGTCTAGTTGTTGTTGGAGCTCAGCTAGACATGTGTGGTAACACCTTATGGGATTGTAGTCTCACTAAATAGGGATGGTATTTCCTTGATAATTTACCTCGAGTCTGAATTGATTCTTGTTTTTATAAGATAGTAGTCCATTTGTAGGTTCTAGTGCATTTTTTCCCCAAGAGGGTTTCCCATATAGGTCATGTGTTATGGGATTAATCTTACATTACCTCTTGTAATCATACTATGAATGATGTGTATGCTTCATGAATGTTTATAGTCATTGTTTAATAACTTGAAAGGATTGAAATTGAAATTGGATTTTATAGGCTCATTAATTCACCCCCCTCTCAGTGATTATACCTTTAACATACTCCTCTCTGTGTTCACCATGTTACTCTTTTTTTCACCGATATCAAATGGGTCTCTATTTCTTCATCCATATCTCTCCCATTGAATTGGACATTATTTATTCTAGTTGCAATTTTATTTTATCTCTTCTCTAATATCTAATTTCTATATCACTTATAAATATCAAAAGAATTAAAAACCTATTAGAGCTAGTGTTAGTATGTTATGTGTAAAGTCACTATTCATGGTGATATGGCATATTGGTGATGTGGATGATTAGTGATGTGGTTGGTTGGTAATATGGCATGAACCATAGTGGGTGGTATGGCCCATGAATTATCTTTGATGTTGAAAAGAGGTGCATATAGAAATGGGGCACATTTCTCCACTTAGTCACATGGGTTGGCTTGTGAAAGCATGTGGGAGATAAAAGGAATGTGAGTCTCATCGTTTTATTCAAGCATTTGCATGTGAAGTCAGAACTTGAGGATTATTTTGACTCATGTGGATGCACATGGGATAGTGGGGAAAATGTCTACTATTCTAGATTGAGGTCATATGCAAAGTGGGGCATACCATTTTAGAGCACATGGAGAAGGTAAAAATGCATCATGAAGATGCCATGTGATGTTGGACCTTACACATGTGAGGAAAATTTCACTATTGATGAATAGTGAGACCACATGGAGGGTGGTACATTTTCTCTTCTCTTTTCTTATTCTCTCTATATTGTAAATGTTATTAATAATCATGAACATCTCTTTGTAATTCATCCTATTAGAGGATCTATCTAATTGTGTGCTTGAATGATGGGAGGTTGGATCTTGGAGGCATTGTTATGCTTGGTTCAAAACTTAAATACTTTAGGTGTAAGCATTGAGTGTTTGGTTATAAGCATTAAAAGAGTTACTAGAGGAGTTGTTGTAGAAGAGTGTTTATGCTAAGATTAATATGAATTCTAGAGCTACCATTTTGCCTATGGCTTTTTACCTTGCTTGTTTGCAAGGGGTTTCCATGTAATCTCTATGTAATGTGATTTATTTATTGTTTATGTTTTTGTAGCTTATTTTTCCTCTTTAATTACTTACATTGTAGGAGTTTTTATTCCTAACACTAGTGACTAGCTTAATTCTTTCAATCTCTTTGTAGTGTTCAAATAATGTATCATGTTGTAAAAATATTGAAATCTCTTTTATTTTTTAGATATTGTAGTTATCCTAAGTAAATGTGCATCTAAAGAAACATCTTAAAACTTCTTAGGTTTGTCACCTATTTAGATATGGTTGAGATGATCTATCCCTATGTTCACCCTTCCTATATTAACATTAATTTTAAAATTGATATTCTTGAAAAGCCATTAACCATCCTAAAATTATACATCCCAATAATGGTTTTTTCACTGAGTATCATAATGTTTGGTGATCTATGAAAAAATTGAAGGGAGTACCTAATAGGTAATGCTAGAACTTTTGAAATGTGGATACCATGTATAAAGATCTCTTTCCATTTTGATGTATTTCCTTTTAGTAACAAACATATTGTGACTTAAAAAATTAATTTGATGATCCAAACCTCCTTCTCTCACTTGTGTAAATATAGCTCCAATTGCTGATTATTATGCATCCACTTGAACATGGAATTTATTAGTCCAATATAGGAAATAAAAAATGGGGTCACTACCAATTGTTTCTTCAATTCTATGAATGCAATCTACCATTATGGGGTCCACTCAAACCAGGATTTTTATGAATAATTTGTCCATAAGTGATACAATGCCCACATATCCATGAATGAATTTAAAATAGTACCCATTGTGTCCAAAAAAATATCACATTTTAGATGTGTTTTTTGGTGGCTTGAGCCTCAAAATTATTTTGATCTTTTCTTAATCGATAAGAATACCTTCACTAAAAGCCACATGTCTAAGTATCACATAAAATGGTGTGAACAACAAACACTTTTTTCAAATTTAGAGTGATTAAAAACACTAGGAACCTTTCCAACATCAATCATAGATTTGATAATTATTCCTTGAATAATATGAATATCACATGAGTATCCAAATACATATCCAAAATATTATGGATAAATTATTTCAATGCAACAACCATGGATCTCGATAAGACTCCTAGTACATTTTTTAGGTCAAAAGGAGTTATTTGGTATGTAAAGGATCCCAATTATGTTGTGAAGCTCATTTTTTATTGATCCTATCCTATAATGGAAATCGGATGGTAGCTAGTGAACCCATCTTTGAAACAATAGACATTGTGTCCTATGATGAGTTTCAATACTTCATTGATGAATGTGATAAGAAAGGGGTCATAATAAAAGCATCATTGATTACAAAATAATATAAACACACTATAATATCCCCAATTTTCTTAATATTTCCCATAGTACTTACCTAATCTGATTTATCTAATGGATAAATTATTTTAGCTTCAACCATGCAAGCAATCTATTTTTTGACCTTAATTTACATATTAGGATTCAATTTTCAAGGTTTATTTTTTATCACTTAAGAAAATTACTTATGATCAATATGCATTTTTCTCAACAAAGGGTTTACACGCTTAGCCTCACTAAAATTATTTGTAAAGAGATCTTCATAATCTCTTATCAATTATACAACTCTAAAACCTACTATTGCATCCAATAGTTCTCGATTAGCACCATCTTAGGTACTGATTTAGTATAAATATTCTCTATCCTCTTTTACAAAGGTTATATATATATATATATATATATATATATATATATATATATACATTGATAGACTTGAAATATCATAGATTATATTACAAGATTTGATGATAAACCCCTTTTATTCTCATGCATAAAAACATTTGTCCACATTCTCATGGATGCTAGTGTCAACATTAGCTCAAGGGTTCTATTTTTTTTAAAAGTCACATCATCTATGCCACTGAAGAACAAAAATATATTCATTTTATTTAATGCTTTATGTACTATATGATGATCATCTTTAAGCACTAAAGTTTGAATGAATTCTTGTTGACCATGTGGCCATTCTTTGGTCTCCCTTATATCTGATTGATGTATATACCAATATTTTGAATGAGGAGTTTGTGTTCTTTGAAAAATGTTCACCTAGTATATTGGATTGATGTGTTATGACTTCCAAATGTCCTCTCTAAGAATTGTCTTGATAGGAATTTAAGACATGTTTTGAGAGGCAAGTTGCAATATGAAATCTTGCATGTAACATCTCCTTGGATTCCTCCAAATGGAGCTCTTATGATCTATGATCAACCCACTAAATAGACCCCATTAATTAATTAATTAATAGAATGTACTTACCATTGTTTCCACTTGTGTAAAATGTACCTTGAATCTATGAATGAAATATTTTAAGTCCTCTATATGAAAATATTGGGGGGTTTATTAGTTTTTGGTGAAATCCATACACATTGGCCTAGTTTCATGACCTCTTTGCATCCAATTTTCCATGTCCACATCTAAATCTTGATTGATATATGATACATACATCCATGGTAAATTTCCCTCCCTATTAGGTTCGATGTAATCTTATTTTTTCCAACCAAACCTCATGGGTGATTACATAAAAGGAGATTTATACCTATTTATCTCAAAGTGTTGCAATTTTTTAGGTATCTATATTTCTTGAATTCATGGTTGATTTGATCTCTAGAGCCTTTTTACTAGTTACACATCCTATGATAGCCAAGGAACTTTTTTTTCTTATGCCACTTCTCTTTTGGGTTATATGTCCACCTTAAACCATATTTATAATGTATATGTATACAAAGAAGATGGTTTCTTAGTTATCATTAAGGATTTATGCTATGCTTTTTTTAATGGTAGATGATCATAACATCATCATGGTGTGCTTCTAGCTAATTATCCACTATGTTGATGGTCATGTGACCATCTTAATCTCATTTATTTCCAATCAATATGGGGTAGTGGGTTTCCACTATCTTCATATTAATGACCTAAAAATATCCTCATAAGATGAGCTTAGACACATTTATCTCCATATTTTATAGACTTCCAATAGGCTAACTATGGAAATATTTTTCTATGTTCAAAGTCATAAGACATAACATTAACCTTCTAATTTCTTCTCATGTGGATCTAGGTATCATGTTAATAATGCTTCTAAAATCAAAGACAACATTGGTACCTCATATCCTGGAAGCTCAATGTCCGTTTGTGAATCCATATCCCATAGATTCTTTACCTTCACATACTAGACTATTTTATTTAATATTTTTTTCACCTTTATTTTAAAATCCAAAAAAATTGTAAATCAAATTGTTAATATTCTATAAAATATCTTCATCACACAATGCACTTATAAGTTTCAAGAGATATGTTAAAGTTGTCACCACTCCCTCATGTCATAATATGCACATACTTTATCCATACATTTGGGTTTTTTAGTCTATACATCTTACTTTGAAATCCCTCTACAAACCATGAAGCCTTATTATTATTTTTAGACCATAAATTCACGTTATTTATCACATTAGAAAACTTGAAATCATATTCCCATATGGATTATCCTAGGTTCCATCTGATCTCCTTGAGGTCCTCAATGTTATTACTTACTCACCTCTACATTTTAAATTATATAACTAATTTTCTTTTGAACTCATTCAATGTTATCTTCATGCCACCGTTGTTGAATATGAATTTAAAATCTTGGTGAATTATCACTTCTATGAGCTTTCACTACATGCCTTTGTTAGTTAGGATTCCATTATAATCCTCTCACAAGTCAATAATATTTCTATAGGTTTTTAGACCTATCATATGGGTGTAAAGTTATAAAGGCTAAAAAAAAAGTGTTATTATCTATGAAATAAAATTACTTACTCTTGGTTTACCAGGTGAGTGTATTTTTGTCTGTGAACTTGTTATGATGCTTAGAGGTATGATTAGTGTAATTGAAATAGCTAGTGCACTAGATTGATTGTTAATTTATTTCTTATGTATTTCCATAATTTTGTTAACTTCCCCAAACCATATTATAGTTACTATGATCTCCCTGTATAATTCCACATTACTTTTTTATGTAATTCGTAATGGTTTAGGGGATGCATCCATATAGAGTGAATGAACTAAACTACTAATGTTAATAATAACCACCCTTGAATGTTCACTGTACCCCTCTCAATTTTTCACATTACAAAAAGGATGACCTTCCCATTCAAAAGACATGCATTAAATTTAAATATACTCCCTAAAAATTATATTAACTTGATCTAATTCCTTTGTGATATCATCTACATGGGTTTTCCAGTGTCTTTCCCATTCCAAAATTGGGTATGGTTTCTTCTTCCTAGTTGATCTCTATAATCTCCTCATTTTTATCTAATTACATTTGAGCTCTAGACTAAGTCTCTTTTGATGGAGGTCCATTTACTCTTGTTATTTATGATTTTCTTTGACTACTAGCCAAATCTAATTTAAGTCTTCCATCTCTTATTTTTTCTCTATTATCGCTAAATCCCTATAATCTTATTTGTATCTTATTTTCCATTGTTAATATTTTCATTATAGTATTCATTAGGTTTAGTCTCATAGGTTATCCTATCCTTCATTCATTTATTGATGGTTCATATCCATGTGCTACCTTGTGTGATTATTCCATATCAGATGAAATTAGTATCATGGCATTTTCCACAACCAACATTTTTTTTATAAAAAGGGGTAAAAATAATATTAATAAGAAAAGAGAATTACAAGAAGAACGGGGGGCAGAAACCCCCAGAAGAAAGTAGCAAAAATTGGAAAACTAGGCACACGCCCAACTAGACAATATTATGAACCTCCCTATCAGCCTCCAATTTTTTTTCCAAATCAAAACGCAATGGTGGGGGGAGAAACCCCCAATCCTCAATGTGTCCACCATCCAAATGGTCAGACACCCATTTAGCCAAAAAAATTTCTACCCTGTTCCATTCTCATGGAATATGAGTAAAAGTAATGCTATCCATAAGTGAGCAAATCCACAAAATCTATTGCACAATCAAAGATAGATGCCAATTGACGTCCACCACTTTCCTCTTGATGAGTAGGTTAATCAAGACTTGAGAGTCTGATTCACAGATAATCCTACGCCAACCTAACACCTGGGCCTTCTTAAGGGCATAAAGAATGGCCTAGCCTTCCATCATGTTAATGGTTTGTAGCCCCTCAAGAACCACAAAAAGGAAAATCATCGTACCTTTAGAATCCCTTCCTATCCCTCCAGTACCTGTGGGTCCTGGATTACCTCTGGAGGAACCATCTGTATTGATCTTGAGAATCCCACTAGGGGGCGTTCCACAACCAACATTTTTATACAACACTAGAATTCACAATAAATTTACCTCATATGCCCATTACAAACAAGTTATATGTATTTTCTAATGTAATGTATCCTTACACAAAAAACTTGGATATATACCCATTAATTATGGTTCTTACCAAATGATCAATTACACACATTAATTTTAATATATAGAATACACAACCTTTTAAAATTTACTTAATTCCAATCAAATATTTCCATTATAAATGTAGACACCTAAAATGTGTCGACTCTCCCTTGGTCCTCTCCTTAACCCTTACACATCTTATTAATTTAAAATACATTACTTATTTTAAATTAATAACATCACCCTCGACACCTCACCGTGGACACCTCACCTTGGACACCTCGCCCTTAGACCTTTTCTCACCCCATGACTCACCTAAGACCTATTCTTACTCCTCCCTAACCTCCTAACTAAGTCTCGTGTGTATTTAGCCTGACCTTTGACCGTTCTCCAATGGACGATGCACTTGGCGGATGGAGAACAGGCTGTTAAGCCCTTTTACCAGTTCTCTACCCACCGACATCGATCAAATGTTGGCCGACACTAGGAAGATCGCTGATGTTGGTTACATAAACCGACGTCTAATGTAGAGTTAACCCCCTTAGCTCTTATCAATCATTTTTCTAGGACTCTCTCTCTCACTTAGATCTAGCTCTCTCTCTCTCTCTTCCTCTCAAACTCTGAGACATCAACAGGCATCAAACTTCAACTAACACTCCCTTGGCCACAAAGACTCTACACCAGTCACTCCAGATTGGACTGAAGCATTACATGAGGACCTAGACATCATCCGTGATAGGCACAAGTGTTCAACATCTTGGTTCTTCTTCTCACTAGAGCTAAGTATTTCTTTTGCCCTTTCATTTCAGTGATTTAGAATAACTTAGTCAATTTTCAATCTCTGAATACTACTAGACTAGACCTGACCTTCAACCAGACCCAGCTTTCTTCTTGGAGAGGTTATAAAGCCTTCCTTTTATCTTGATTCTTTTTGACAACCTATCATCTACCTTTGTCCTTTTATGGACCTTATTTGTCTCCCTACAACCCTGCACAGACCCTTTTAAACCCATATAATCCTTCTGTTGACCATGGACACAAACCTGAGACCCGTCCAAGGACCATTACCCTTACCGATGTCGGCAGCCTAACCAATGTTGAAAACTTACCAATCGACGCCGATAGACTAACCGACATTGGTGACTATGACAGACTGACAACAGAGTATAGGTACGCATTATCTCTATTTCTTTTGTTTAGTCTTTCACCATTTCTTTTCTAGCATCAATCTCTTTTATCAAATAAGTGGACTATCATCCCTCAAAGAAGTCTTTGCACTTTTGGAACCGAGCAATCGCTTGGCAGTCTACCATATATCTATCTAACATTTTTTTGTTCAATTCTTCTTATCTACAGGTGTCTTCCTCCACAGCCAAAGAGGAGCTCCTTCAATCATCTGGATACGGTGCGTAGCTTCATTTGGGTATGTACAAACCCCTGACCTTTATCTTTAGTTTCTTATTTCTTCTAAATATTAAAAGAAAAAATGAGTAGAAACATTCTGGCATGCCCGGTGGGAGCCTAGAATTTTCCTTGGGTTCATTTTCTTCTAAAAGGCAATCATTCATATAGCTGCATTAGGGAAATTTTATCTCCTTGCAGCCTTTTTCTTTCTTTTTCTTTCAGAAACCATAAGCACAAGTTAAAAGGAACCTCTTTCTTTTTCTTCTTGTCATTTCTTTCTGCATCTTAGAGTAGTGAAATTCATGCTCTTAAACCTTTTCCCACTTGTCTGCATCTGAACAAACATTTCAATTTGGGTTAAAGGTTAAATGCATTTCACTCCTGCTTGAATGCATATTTAGCTCATCTAGTAATTAAGTGCATTATGAATAAATTGTAGTGCACATATGTTACACAACCTAACCACATCACATAATCAAACATCTAAACATACCTGAGACAAGGCCTGACTAGGATTTCACCACCTAGCAGATACCTTACCCTTCTCGGTAATCCTACTTGGACTTCACAATCAAGAGGAGAACCCACTCTATTCTCTGGCAGAGTATAAACTCTAGGGGAAGTATATATTGGCTAAGTGACCCAGCTTGGCTCTGGGCTCGTGAAGTGAGGGGAGCAAGCTCCTAGCACCAGGCCATGTATGGAACCTAACACAAACTTTTTGAGCACCAAAACTTAACCTGAAACCAACCTTAGACTGCCTCTTTTAGGACCCGTTCTAAAAGCCCAACTTCTAACATACTCTAAAAATTTATTAGTAGTATTTTTATCTAGTTTTTTGAGATGGCGAGGACGCATTATTCTGAGTTCTTAAACAACTCAAAATTTCTCTTTCTTTCCAAAAACTTTTAGTTTTAAGAATTTTTGGAAACACACAGACACTGACATCAGTTTTTCCACCGACGTCGGCAACTTATCTTCACCAACATCAGTTTTTTCACAAACGTCGGCAACTTATCTTCACCTACATCAATTTTTCCACTGACGTCGATCACTGTCATCAAAATTTTCTTTGAAAACAACCTAAAAACTAGACTTTTTTGCTATTAAACACCACTTTTGGTTTTTTGAAGCTGAAGCACACGATTTCTAAAACCTGAACCCTTTTGTCTTATATGGTTTTGACACACCGTCAAGTTAAATCCCTTATTGACCAAGCAAGGCAACAACCACTTCCACCTTCACCTTTCATACCAAGTCCCTTGATGGAGCATACTTTGAATATTGAGTGTACTCCTATCCAACCAACCCCCAATCAACCTTCAATTGTTTTCGAAGGGGATCAAAACTTTGAGAGACTCCTTAACCACAACGTCAAGGCTCTCCAACACTATCTCGTAAGAATCCAAACGTGAAACCCTTCAGGTAATCCTATTTTTGGGATGCCAACTTCTCTTTCTGAAGTGGCAATGGCATCAACACCATCCGCTAGCCAACCCATAATCACTCGAGCCACTTCATCAACCAATAACCCGATCATGGCCAATATTAAAGAGTTGGTCTCTCCTTCTATTTTTGGACCCACCTCCATTGGGGTTTCTGTACCCCTTCAACCATAAACAATTCAACCAAATTTCACACCATGCCAGAACTTGATTGTCTTGACTCCACACATTCTTGCACCTATAAACGCGGGAGTGACCACTTACCCTTCAACAAGTGTTGCCGCTACTCAACCACCTTTGGTGGCATCTAGTCAATTTGTGCCCTCCAACTTCATGGCACAAGCCCCCTTGACCTCAACATCAGTCCCTATGATGAACTACCAATATGTTGCACCTATGCAAATGCAACCAAGTACGTCATATGCCCTTCCTGATGCCTTCCAGGTACCTTAAAACCTAGGGGGTGCCTCACCTACCAATTCATCAGCTGATCTAATTAAGATGCTGATGGATAAGATGTCTAACCTTGAGATATCCATTTTTGGTTCAAGTAATGTTCTTTCATATGAACAAGTCTGCAATGAACCCATCCACCCTTCGGTGCCCATTAAACCATACCCTAACCAGTGGGAACTCCCTAAATTTACTCACTTTTAGAGTAAAGAGGACCCACAGCAACATTTATGAGTGTTTAGACACGCTTGTTACCTTATAGCCCACGATGATGCATTATTACTATGCACATTTCCCATGTCACTTTGTGGCGCTGCCCTTGACTGGTATAGTTCTATTACCAGTCATTCACTCTTTTCCTTCACTCAACTTGCCTAATTATTCCTTAACCACTTTTCAATCAACATCACCAAAAAGGTCTCCATTACAGACCTATATTTTATTAAACAATTCAACGACGAATCAATAGCTGACTTCATTGCCCGTTGGAGAAGTTTGATTAACCAACTCTCCTTTCCATTACCTCAAACTGAGCTCATTGAGCTCTTTTCACGAGCATGTGCCAAGCACATCTCATCTACTTTGTGGGTTCAGACATTCCACACATTTGACAAAGCTTTCACCATGGCCAGAAAGCTTGAACTTCGCGCAGTCGAATAAGACAAGGTCACATTGCGTAGTAAAAATACCAACACAAAAACCAATGACCCTTCTTCATCCAAACCTTCTTCTTCCCACTCCAAGTCTAAAGGAATTGCAAATGCTATGGTCCTTAGACCATCATCTTCAACTACACCTAACCAGTCTCAACCTTCAACATCAGAATACATCAATAGACAATTCTAACAACGATACATACAACGTCAATACACTCCAATAGGAGAGTCATACACTTTCATGTTGGATAAACTCGTCAAGCAGGGAGTCCTCAATCTCCCTCAAATTTGACCACCTCAATTTGACCGCTCAAAAGCCATCCCTACATGGTATAGGGAAAATGACTTCTGTCACTACCACCGTGTCAAAGGTCATGACATAGACAACTGCAAAACCTTCAAGAATATCATTCAAGACATGTTGGACAAGGGGGATCTTATTTTAGATAACCCAAATGCATCAGCTAACCAAAACATGGATGTCTTTAGATAATCATTCCCTAACTAGCCTCCTAGTCAACACAACATTCAGACCATAGTCGATGACCTTCAAGAGCGTAATATACGCACAATCAACATGGTTTCTAACCAACCTCTCCCATAGTCTGAAGAGGTTAATCAACCTATTTATCTACCACAGGTAGAAGAGCCTTCTTCTCCTATTTTTATAGCACAAGTAGAAGAGACTTCTTCTCCTATTTTTCCACCACAGGTAGAAGAGCCTTCTTCTCCTATTTATCCACCACATGTAGAAGAGCCTTCTTCTCCTATTTGTCCACCACAGGTAGAAGAACCTTCTTCTCTTATTTGTCTACTACAGGTAGAAGAGCCTTCACCAACACCGACTACCTCGCACTCATCCTTCTTATCATCATTAGGGGATCATACTTTCCCCGCTATTCAACCACACACAAAAGCCATAACCATCCCATGCCTCTCAAACCTCACTCACTCACAAGTGAAGGTAGACTTGAACCTTAACCCACACAATAGTAGTCATCACATCATACCAAAGAAGGCTACTAAACCACGTCAGAGAATTCCTCCCCCACCATCACCATTGCCCTCTATTTTGGGCCCACACCCATCCACCTTAAAAGGAATGCTCCCAACTCCAACACCTCATAGAGGAAAATTTCCTCCATTACAACCTTTACCCACCAAAAACACACTTCCTCCAAAATATTCAATACCTCTCAACAAGAACGTGCCATCTCCACATGTGGCCACACCTCCAACTAAAAAGGTGATACAACAAACTCCCCAAACAACTCCTAAAAAGAAGTTGTCAACCCCAACTACTGCAATGCACGTAGACCCATTAAAGGGTTCTTATGCATCAATGTTATGTTGATTATTGCAGTCATCTAGCATAACTCTTCAACCTATTAAACCATACCAACCTCTCAAATCAAAACCATCTTGGTTCGATGACACACAAATTTGCTGGTATCATTGCACACCTGGGCATGATACTGAGCGTTACTGTGCCCTTAAGGCTGTCATTCATCAACACCTAAAAAGGACACCCCTCACATTGAGGCTTCTTCTGACCACTCTTTTGACAAAAATTTGACACCATCCCACACCTCCCAAACCTCTTCACCTAAATCAGGATCCCCATACAAGACTATGGTCCCTTTACCACCATCCACTCCTTTATTCAAAATCAACACAATTGATGTGGCCATTAGGCCCCAAGCTATGAAGAATAAAGGAAAATGCCAGACTTTTACACTTTTGACATATCCATTATTCGTCAAGACCTCTCAACCAACACAACCCAAGATTTATATCTTGGGCATGTCTCGACCAACATCATTAGGGGAAATTCTTCCTAACCTCTCTAGTCCACATGACATTTGGTCTAAGCAACTTGTGGACTACTTGACATATTTTATCATACCTTCTAGTCTCTCTAGTAATGGATGATGGGCTTTTATCAAAAGCACTACTCGCTACACCATGCTGGGGGGACATCTCTACAAACGAGGTCAAGACAGCCTCCTTATCCAATGGCTAACAACCACTGAGTCTTCCTATGTCATCAAACAAGTCCATGATAGGACTTGTGGGGGACATTTCAATGGTAACTCAATTGCCAAGCACATCCTTTTCCTGGGCTATTATTGGCCCACTATCAACCAAGACTGTAACAACTATGTTCTGCATTGTACCAAATGCCAACAACATACTAACCAACATCATACTAACAGACTTCACGACCAACATCGACCAAAACATGCCTACAACAATGACCAACACTTGACCAATTTGGAATGAAGCAAATGGGGCAAGTTTTCTCCTAATTGACTTGGACCTTACATCAACACACAAGCATGGATCATGTACTTATCATCTGTCTTCTTTTGAAGGCTGGCCAAAACTTGAGCCCTTTAATGCCTTACGTCTATGACCATTTTACTATTAGTCAAGTAATCATTCAATTGATGTTTAACTTGAGCTCATCCCTTAAGCAACCCCCATCATTATCATTCATATTCCTTTCAACCCTTTTGTCAAGCATAAATGCTTTGTCCTAATAAAAGGGAAACCTTTAAATCTCTATAGTCAAGTCCATGACCAAAAGTCTAGTCAAAAATAAAACTATAAAAAAGGGATGCCTATTCAAAGGTCATAAACTTTAAATGTAGACTACTCCCTTGAAGGACAGTTGCATCATTGTTGTAATAAAATAGACTGTTCCCTTGAAAGATAGCTATTCACAGACATCCAAACATATAACAAGCACAATATAGACCACTCCCTCAAAGTATGGCCGTGACCAAATTTCGCTACATACATAGCACAACATGACCATAAAACACAACAATATCCCCAAGTGGACTTCCTGCATTGATCAGTCCCAAAAAAAAATGACTGACAAATTATTAAGTCATGGACTTGTCTATAGTCATTCTCAGGGTCACCTATAAAAGGGGCAAAGTTGTCCCTGCTAAAAAAGGGTTACCCTATCCTTACATCTCACACAATCATGCCTATCACCCCAACATACTCAAGGGATTTTGAGCTCACTTAATGTCAAGTGATTTGACTACTTCTCTAACACAAACCTGTAGTCAACGACGTAATGCATGAACGGGGCTTTTGTTTCCAAAAACCTTATCTATGCTATCATTATAGTCCTTGTCAATGAAAGAGCAATGCGCCTTTCACTTCTTATACATCTTGGTCACATCCAACCAAACCAAACCAAACCTTTTTCAGACCACTAACATGACTTAGCCCATTCACACTAGTTTTTATGGAAAACAATACACATGGAAACTATCGACCACAGACAACCAATGTTATAGATTATACCATCACACAATATGGAAAAGGCTATAACATCATCTACAATTCATTTTTAGCATAAACCATCACCAATATGGAAAATTGCTAGGGATGAAAGAACACATTACCAATGTTACAGAATACACCATTACATAATATGGAAAAGGCTGTAACATCATCATATCTTCATCATTTCAAGCATGTACCATCACACATATGGGAAATGCTGACATCTCTAACCTGACCAATTATTAACCACTTGGACCCTTTTTCTAAACTACGTTGGTCTGATGCCTCTTACAATAGGGGCTATGTAGGCAGCACTCAGTCTTCTGAGGTTAGCTCGGCCATTCCCCCGTTCGTCTCTCTAATGATGAAGGCCATTTCATTCGTCCATCTACCTGATGGACCAACTATCTAACCTTTAACCAAATCATGACCAATCAACCAGCCCTGACACTATAAAAGTCACTTTTGACTTCTCATGGGGCACACTGGAGATCACATACATATCCCTGACCATAACAAACAACCTTTGAGCTCACTTGTATCTCAATTCAACTCGACCAGTGACCATGGAGATTACGCCTATCTCCTCTGACCATGACCACTTTCAAGACAACTCTACCTTAGTTGTTTTGATTGCATGTATGCTACCTCACGAATAGATAGCAAAATTGTGCGCACCTCATATTACGACCCTCACAAGTATTAGATCGTACTCCAGTTGATCCCCACTACTAATGACATTTTTGTGTTTTCCAAGAGCACTTCTTAAGCCTGGGATACTTGGAACATGATGACCATTGGAGCTACAGCTTTGATCATTTAACCCAATTAGCTATGACTAAATGTTGGGGACTGATTATTTCAATTTTAGCACTCCTCAATCTTTGACTGTGACAATTTGACCTATCTATCACGTGAAGTGGTGTATGCGTAATCCTAACTATTACAATGCTCACACTCAAACTTCACCATAACCCATCCACTACCTATTAAATTGGCACCTGATATCAGGTTACCTTCCCTCGACTCCCACTTTGAGGGGGAATACCTCATCACCATACCTGGGGCATCTACTCCTATTTTTGTCTTGCATTTCATCTAGAACAACCAACAAGACAAAAAGGGGCAAATGTAGACACCTAAAAGGTGTCGACTCTCCCTTGGTCCTCTCCTTAACCCTTACACATCTTATTAATTTAAAATACATTACTTATTTGAAATTAATAACATCACCCTCGACACCTCACCGTGGACACCTCACCTTGGACGCCTCGCCCTTAAACCTTTTCTCACCCCATGACTCACCTAAGACCTATTCTTACTCCTCCCTAACCTCCTAACTAACTCTCGTGCGTATTTAGCCTAACCTTTGACCGTTCTCCAATAGATGATGCACTTGGCAGATGGAGAATGGGCTGTTAAGCCCTTTTACCAGTTCTCTACCCGTCGACATCAGTCAACTATCGATCGATGCCGGTGGGATCACCGACGTCGAATAGATAAACTGATGTCTAATGCAGAGTTAACCCCCTTAGCTCTTATCAATCATTTTTTTGGGACTCTCTCTCTCGCTCAGATATGGCTCTCTCTCTTTCCTCTCAAACTCTGAGACATCAACAGGCATCAGACTTCAACTAACGCTCCCTTGGCCACAGAGACTCTACACCAGTCACTCCAGATTAGACTGAAGCATTACATGAGGACCTGGACATCATCCGTGACAGGCACAAGTGTTTGACATATTGGTTCTTCTTCTCACTAGAGCTAGGTATTTCTTCTACCCTTTCATTTCAGTGATTTAGAATAACTTAGTCAATTTGTTATCTCTGAATACTACCAAACTGGACCTGACCTTCAACCAGACCTGGCTTTCTTCCTGGAGAGGCTATAAAGCCTTCCTTTTATCTTGACCCTTTTTGACAACCTATCATCTACCTTTGTCCTTTTGTGGACCTTATTTGTCTCCTTGGAACCCTGCATAGACCCTTTTAAACCCACAAAATCCCTCTATCGACCACGGACACAAACTTGAGACTCGTCCAAGGACCATTGCCCCTATCGACATCGATAGCCTAATCAACGTTGGAAACCTACCAATCGACGCCGACAGACTAACCAACATCGGTGATTGTGATAGACTGACAATAGAGTATAGGTACACGTTATCTCTATTTCTTTTGTTTAGTCTTTCACCATTTCTTTTCTAGCATCAATCTCTTTTATCAAATAAGTGGACTGTCATCCCTCAAGGAAGTCTTTGCACTTCTGGGACCGAGCAATTGCTTGGCAGTTCACCATATATCTATCTAACATTTTTTTGTTTAAGTCTTCTTATCTACAGGTGTCTTCCTCCACAGCCAAAGAGGAGCTCCTTCAATCATTTGGATACAGTGCGCAGCTTCATTTGGGTATGTACAAACCCCTGACCTTTATCTTTAGTTTCTTATTTCTTCTAAATATTAAAAGCAAAAATGAGTAGAAACAATATAGGGTCAAAAATAACAATGTCACGTTGATAATAAATAATAAAAATTACCCCAAAAAATCTCATTAATATCACCATATCTATGGATGACAATAATTTATTAGTATGAACTCTTATTCTAACATAATCTTGTTTAGAGAAATCACCTATCATATTTTCCATCCATTTTTTGATTTTTTTTGAACTAAAAACTATCCTAACATCTTATAAATCCCGACAATGGAACCATTGTTAATGGTGTTCCCAACAATGGAGCCATTGTTAACATAAATCCTTATAAATCCTCATTAAGACATGCTAGTGTTGTAGTCTACAGGTTGCAATGGGCCTCCCAAGAGAAGGAATTATTCATACTTAGTGATTTGATGGTAAAATAAATTGTAACACACAATTATTACATTTGTATTTTTTAAGGTGTAGGATTGAGATTCAAAATTTGCATAAAAAAGAATATTTCCATAGTTCCATGTAAAATTTATAACCTTACAAGTGTCATGAAACATGATATGTTTCTTCATAAAAGAGACTAATGCACAAAACTCAACATATTGGAATAATGAAAATAATACTAAGAAAGCAATAATTATGTGCTAAATTCTCCTTTTATGAGTGTCAACTATTTATAGAGTCGAGGTGAATCTTTAACTTCTCAAATATTCATTTATTTCCTACTTGATTTGATTACATCATTTAATCTTCCATTTATTTTTTTGAATTACATGAGTGTTTACAAAATAAAAAATATAAATATGTCACAATTATAATTTATATAAATTAATTAATAAATATCATTTAAATTCCCTTCATAATACTAATCTTAGAGTTTATTCAATCATTTCAACCTTATACCTTTGTGTATGGATTGTTTGACTATCATCATGGTTTATGTTTCTTAAATCCTAGACTTGTTTTGGCTCTAATGAATCCTATATTACACAAATTATAAATTTCAACTAATAAAAGTAATATATATTATTACATAAGATTAAAAAAAAATCTATTAATCAATAAAATAAATAAAGAAAATTAGGGCTTCAAAGCTTCTATCTTAACCCTTAAAAAACACCATTCAAAAGTAATTAAAAAAATATATCCTGAAGGATACCCAAAAGTGGGAAGCATCCCCATAAATTCAACAAATTTTAGAGGATTTTATACTTGGTGGTGGAAAATATTTCCACCATAAAATTTTGAGATCCCGATTTAGTAACTTCTAGAGATTTAAGACATTTTTCTAGTAATGATTTTCTTCCCCTTTGCTTTCTTTTAAGATTTATAAAAAAATCAACAATAAATCAAGATTAAACTCAATCCCCTTCATATAATTATCTACTAGTGGATGAAACAAGAAAATTTACCTTTGACTTAATTGTTCTAAATGGTCATTCTTAAGTTCGTGGTTCAAATATTCAAAATTTTAACAAGAAACCTTAGAAGTAATCTCCAAATTCAATAGAATTGAGATCTAGAAACATAGTATTGTGGTATCCATAAATACCTTTCATCACTAATTCTGAAGGAGAAAACATTTCCACTTCCATCTAAATACACCCATACCAATCTCTTTTTGAAAAGGAAAAAACTATAAAATGAAGAAATAGTTATCCATACTAGAAGAATAAAGAACTCTTTTGCTAACCTTTAATGAAAATGCTTCACCACATTTTTCTATCTCTAAAATTTATTCTAATTTAACCTCATGAAACATTTCACTTTATGAAAAGAAAGATTATTTTCCTCTAAGTCCATATATATTTTATAAAAATCCTAAAAAGCTTTCATATAATTAACACATGATCTAACTATATAACTCAACATTAAAAAAATATTACATATCTTGCCTTTATATTCCATCATTTGAGCTATCTCTTTTCCACCAATATTAAATATTAGATCATTAGTCCCTATGTACGAGTGACTCAATTCAAACTTGATTCTAATAAAAGTATCATCTTTACCTAAATATCTTGGATCAAGCTCACAATATTTTTGTAAATGATTTACAATTAATTAAAATAGATCCATTTTACAATATTACAAATGGAGATAATATAATCTAACTAAAACCTCTTTGAAAAAGGGGTGGACATTATCCTCCAAAAGAATTCTTTCCAAGGGTGAATATATAACTTCCCCCCTTAAACATCTAGCAATGATTTTGAATAATCCTTTCTCTTTTCTCATTAGTAGGAAATTTAACTAAAATCTAGCCTCTCATTAGATAACATAGATTACTTACCTAAAAACTCTTTTATTCTCTACCCACTAGCTCTCCAACTATATTCATTTCTAATTAAGGCTATAAATTTTCCATAAAATCACATTGGAGGCAAGATCCTCATATTCTCCATAAATTAAATATATAGGAATGCCAATTGTCTTAAGTGATTGAAACTTAGAAGAGCAAGATATATTTGGATGAAGATTATAGTGTGGATGTGAAACAGATGCAGAAGAAAAAAAAAACACCAAACATTCCTTATCATCTATATAATTTTTCTCTAAATCATTCTCCCCTACCATTCTCTTTTAATTAGTTTCACGGGTGGAAAAATTAGTCAAATAAATGATCTTAGATTTTTCTTTGAATGCTTCTTATACAATACATCCATATTTGAAATAATCTTATTATAATCATTAAAAAGGGATTTTAATAAATCTAAAACCAATTTAACCTTTTGAGTTTTGTAAAATTCATTAAATATATAAATTAGATCCACAATATCTCCTTCATATCCACTTAAAACAACACCTTTTCCAAAATGTCGAGAACCCTCCAAATTGATGATCTTCTATAATAACAACCTTTCCATATTATTTATCATCAAATACATCCTCATCCATAGAATCAGACAATATCATCTCTTTCTTATTAGTAGAAAATATATTAATATAAACCTTTCTATATTTCATAGCAACTAGGACTTCCCTTTCTATACCAATTAAGACTTCCTCTTCTACACTAACCAGGGCTTACATTTACATAACAAGAAAAACTTCCCCTTCCACAAAAATAAGAGAAAGATTAATCATTTTCCTTTGGCTCATGCTTCACCTTACTATACCCTAGTTTATTATTAGTCTAGTATATTATTTATATCACATAACTTTAGCTTCAAAGCATCTTAATAATTAAATAGTCCTCAACGCATGCATATTTTCATCGAGGAACTCAAACCCCACATATATGGAATTATTATGGATTCCTTAAGTCCTGAAAAAATAACGTGATTAATATTATACTAGAATAAATGATTTTGAGAAGACCATGCTTTAATAGAAATGGAGTTTTATATAACTTCATCAACAATTGGTCAGAATAAATGTAGTGAATGTTTTCCAAATGAAACAAGTTTAGTGATTTTTTTTTGAATGAAATAAACTCAAGGTTATAGTAATTATGTATGTTTTTAATCCTCAATAAATTCCTAATAATCCTTTCTCTTCAAAACCAATAACTATGGATAAGTTATTTTTTGAAATAAATATCTTGTTACAATCTTGATAAGAATTCACACTTCCCAATTCAAGATACACTTGGAGCCAATGCAAACCCAACTTTTTACATAGTTCCATTTGGCTTACAATGCATTAGGAGTTCCATATATGCTATTAATATCTTTAAATATATCATTACAAAGTACTTATTTTATTTTTCTTAAACTGATATATTTATGATTCTTGTATGAACATGTGTGCAATATATCGAGATCATCATATGGATTCTTTGTTATATCAATTCTAACATCTTAATTTTTAGTTGCATCCATGTTATTTAAATAAAATAGTTACTTTTGACTCTCATTTTCAGTGTTTATACATATTCTATCTTCCTTGATTCAAAAATAACTTGAACTCCATAAAGTATCCCTTCCCCTTGGGCCTTATTATTTATACAACCTAAACTAAGTTATTAATTCACTTGACCTAGGTTACCATAGTTTAGACATGCACCATGAAATAATTATAATCATTAAGGTGATAAATTTTTATAAGGGTTATAAAATAGAGTAGTAAAACTAGAGTATTGCCAAATTAATCAAGTTATTAATTTGTGAGCAGGTCAACTCTCTAGCCTCGTGATGAAAATAAGCAATTTCACACCTTCATAAAACTCATTCATTATATATAAAATCAAAGATGAAGTATAAATTATAAATTTAGATTTCATTTCATTCCAAACATATAAAATAATAGAACATCATTTGATTTTTATGTCATATTATTGATATCTATGAATATGTCTAACATTATTTATTTATAAAACCCAAACATTAAAATAATTTTCTTGAGCTATATTTAATCAAAATACATCAAATCTATATACCTATGTCATAAAAAATATATGATTTTTGTCAAACTTCAAATAAGGAACTTTAATGATTACAAATGTGCATTTCCATATCTATTATAATCCATCTATCTAACAAGCCTAAATAAATGGATACATGGTACCAATAAATTTTCATTCATAAATAAACACAAAATTTATGTCGGATAAATAAATGGATACACGATACTAATGAATTTTCATTCATAAATAAACATAAAATTTTAGTGGGAAGGAAAGAACATTTTTTTAATAGGATGACTCGTGAATCTAATGGTATGCCAACTAGACATTATTTTTAAAGACACGTTCATTTTTGGACATCAAAATTGTGACAAAAAAAAAGTAAACTCGTGAAAAATGTAGTCATTATTTTCTATTACTCCATGTCTTAGTATTATATGAATTTTTAAGGGGGATCCTTTGTTAAATAATAGTGTCTCAAATAGTTCCCTTACTATCAATAAGCCAAAATAGTGAATGATAATAAAAATTCACATGAAATTAATAGAGTGATTCCATGATAAATTGAAAAAATTAAGATCATGGTTAAATATTTTTTTAAAGGTATTGAGCTCAGCACTTAGTGTGTATGATTCCATGGAAACTCGAGAAAATTATGATCATGGTTCTATAAGTATTAGAGTAGAATATGAAATCCTTGCTCAACATTTTTTAAAGGTATTGAGCTTGGCACTTAGTTTGTATAACCTCAATAATGTCTCAATATATGTATTTTAAAAACATCATCATATCTAATGTGTATGCTCAAATTCCTATAATTTTCTCTCCTTGATTATTATAAAAACCATTGAGGATTGTATTAATCTTCATGCTCCTTAAGTATTTGTTATGTGATGAGAAGTAACACCCATAAAAATTTGCAAAGAATTTAAGGTATCAATGTAGTATTCATCTAAGTTTTAGTAAAACATTATTTGGAACCTAAGGCATTTATATGTTAGCCTTTTTTATGTCATATGTCGAGTCATTTTTGGTTGATCTATTTATCCTATAAATTATTCTTATTTAGTACTCTATTTTTCTCCTATGTTAAATCCATGTTGTATGATCTATTTGTACCATAAATTATTCTTATAGACATTTATAATTTCATTTTATGGTTTTTAATCCTCAAATGGGTCAACTTTCGTTTACTAAAATTGAGTTGTATTTTTCAAAACATATAAAGTTAGTAATTTGCCTTTGAAAAATGAGTTGTATTTTTTAAAACAATGGAATCAATTAGTGGTAACTATATTTTCATAATAATTTGATATTGGATTTTACCTAAATTGAAAATATCTTTCCATATTTTATTTCTCTAAGATAGTGTTTCCTCTATAACCATTGTTTTAAAAAAACAAGAAATTTGAATGTGCAAAAGCACAAAAAAAAAACTTTGATTCTTGAAGGGACATTAAAAAATGTTTTCATTCTAATGTTAGATAAGCCATAAATATTTATTTTCAAATTATAATGGCATTAAGTTTTTCTATTATTAGATCACAAAGCTATAGGGTCAAAGTATAATATTATGTCTCACTACATAGATGTTTTATTTAAATTTGAAATTAATTGGTGTATTAACTCTAATTACGATAAAATGAATAGAAGAGTAGTTGTTAGAAATATTTAATTTGGACATATTATTATAATAATATTATGTTTATGGGTTGTTGAAATAACCCACTAGTTGGGATCGAGTAGTTTTAGTAGATATTTTAGGCCTCCTATTTTATAGGAGAAATCAAATGTATTTAAATAAATATTCAATAATTGAATAAAAATGGATTATTTTGGTGTGTATTGATCAAACATAATCAAATGATATTAATAACTTGTAACTATTAAAATTAAATTAAAATACTAAAATGAACATATCACAAATGAATGAAAGAAGTTAACTTTGAAAACACAAAAAAGACTTCGTTGATTTATTCCTATAGGTTGACTGTGTGTGGTTAAAAGACAATTGAAGATGACCAAAATAGATTTATTATGCACATGAAACTAAAAAAATCATTATTCTAGGTTATAATTAATTATAAAGAGTCATGATCAACCATTGTTATTATCTTTTATGGTTTGATCCTAACCTGCATGGAAAAAAATGATGACATAGTCAACTATGCCTTCTTGAAATATGACTGTATATGGAATTATTACCTTTGGTTATACGTGGATGACTTGTAAATGACCTCTTTAATAGATAAAAAAATAAAAAAATAAAAGGAGTATAATAGGCTGATCTAAACCCAATCACCCCTATGATTATTGAATGCTACCTATGTATCCAATACTCCAAGGAGGAATTTCAAGCCCATATTATTCTCTCACATGTAGTGCTTAGTGAAATAATGTACCTTTTGATACATGTATGCATCTATATATGGATTGAATACTTTATAATTATTTTTCTTGACTTAGATATAATAGGCGTGTGACTTGGATAAGGGCTACTTCAAAGGAATAAAATAAAATTTGGAAAGGATAGGATTATTTTTTAGTATACTATAGTATAAGTATGCATCAACAGTGAAATTTTAAAGTGGAAGAATAGGTGGCTTAGGTTTATATTTATAACAATAAAAAAGGGGAAAACCTCATGATACCTATCCTAAAAATTTGAACCAACCTATAAGGTAGGGTTTAAATTTGAAAAAGAGTTGTTATTGGGTGAAAGGTAAGATCAACCCATAAGGTCAAGATTGACTATTGATCTTGACCTGTACATGTCAATTATGTCATGGAAGGGTAACATTTGACCTTTATAATTTGACATGGTTGTATAGATGCTAGGGAGGTTTTTAGTGATTAAGAATATTTTTTTAGGTATTAAACAATAACTTATAAGGTATTGGCTCACACAAGTACTTAGGATGGAGTGAGATGATGAAATATGACTAAATTAAGTGCTCAAGTCAATTAAAATAAAAGTGAGACAAAACTAAAATTATCAAGTATTCATGACCAAACTTTAGTGTTTGTATTTCCCCATTTAATCTAGAAATGAAACTACTAGAGTAAAAAGAAAGATATACCTGAATGTGTACAACACACTTTTTCTTTGGGAGAAAACTCTGATCATTCAAAGTGTTCCATAGTGAATCATGCAATGTTGTAAAAGTAATTGATTCCCATATTTGAAATTAGAAATCAAAATGTAACTGAAATTTGGAAATATTTTAAAGAATAGGGAATAATTGCACTCGTATATGTGAAACTATTTTTTCTCTTGTAAAATTTATTGATGATGATGCTTCCTTGAAGCATTGGAGAATTGGTGCTTCCCATGAAAAACTTGGAGAGAATTATTCCTTTGTTAAACCATTGTGAATTGAGGGTGATCAAGCCAAAATTTTAAGTGAACCTATATAAAAAATAGAACCCATTAAGGGATGTATAAACCTCAATTTTCATTATTGGTATTTATAACCCCAAGATGGAAATAGATTGGAATCTACAATGGATTCATCGAATATAATGTTGGAGGTATTGAATATCTAATATGAACTATGCACTTTAACTGAATCAACCACTTCAAATGGCATATAGATTCAATTGCCACTTTATTTCTTAGTTATTGTAAGCATAATCAAAAGACGCTAGCTACCATGAATACAAATAGTAAGTAGTAATGAAAGTATTACATGAATATGTATCATTCCCCCTTGAATTTGAATCATAGTATAGTGTGCATAAATTTATACCATGCCACCATGTAATAAATGCAAAATATGTAACTATATGTAGATGTAAATTTTACAATTTTTTTTGAATCTTGTGTGTGTATGCCCATGCACATGCATCTAAAATGTATGAATCTATAATATATTATTGTAATTTCAATGCATATGCACCCATAATATATATTAGTAACTAAATTTTGAACCATTTTGAATTATATGAAATTGTATTCTATAACAAAAACTCATTTTTTCTCATAGATGCTTATCTCTATATGAAAATCCCACTGAAATGCCCCCTTTTGAGGTGAAGGATGTATCCTAAAATTCACTCATATCAAAATAAATTTAACTCTTTCATGCATATCAAGATATAATTTTTTTATAACATAACATATATAAAAATGTATGTCATCATACTAATATATGTATAATTCAAAGCATGTATGTAACGTATGAGACACGGCCTAAAGTGTCAAATTTATATAAATGTATCAATGAATATCATATTAGTAGTTGTAATGGATAACTAATATGAAATATTTAGTCCATGATATGGATAATGGCACTCATAAAAACCAACAATCTCAAAATCACATAAACACAACAAGCACAATTTAAAAAATTAAGACAAGTGCTACATACTAGGGACATGTTCAAATGTTACATAGATAAATATTGCACACACAAAGCCAAGAGCCATACATAAAAGACATTAATAACATCGTAAATAAGATACATGTTTAAATATCATACAAAACATAGGTTTAAGGGACACAAGCAATGAACATGTTCAAATGGTGTGCATATTATAAAATAATATCATAGATATGCTCAAGCAATTTTCACACAAGGGCCAATGGTTTCACCCAATAGACAATCAAAGTTTAATCTACTATGTATAAGTAATAGATTTAATGAAGCATAGAAGTAGATATATAGTTTACACTATGTATTTGTAATGTGATCTAATATAGAAAATAACATATCTATGTACATAATGTAAGATACATATTTTAATAAGACATTTGTAAAGAATATATAGCTCCACATAGTATAAGATTTATAAAATGGGAACACTTGTAAATATTGAAGTTCATTAAGATAAGATTCCCCCCAACATGGCATGGCCACTAGGTAAAATATATTCTAACATCTTAGTCCATGTAAAAAATTTATGTCCTACATAACACTCATAAATACCATTGAAATGCATGTTTGATAGAAAAATATTATTCTATCTATCAATCATGAGATAAATAACATATGCGAATGATGTAAAATATATGTGTAATTATGCTCAAATCATGATTTTGGATTTTTAAAATATTTTGCATGTTTTTTGTAATTTTTACATATTTGAATTTTTTTATACTTCATGAATTTTAAAAAAAGAGTAATAGAGAGTAGGAGATAAAACATGGATTTGAAAGTGAAAGAAAGGGAATGAATATGAATAATCCAAAACATGTGTCATGATAAAATAAGCATTGAATATGATGACATGGCCCTATATGAATAATATGACCCCACTATATATGTGAATTGTGGCCAAAGGGCATATGGAATATAGAATAGGGATGTGAGGAATGATTATACATCCTTGTTTCATTAAATGTACACTTGTTAATGTATGTGACTTGCACATGTATGCGTAATATAGTGCACATAGAAATTTTATATGAATAACAATGTTGTGTAAACTAAAATTGAGTATAGTATCAAAAATTAGATTTACTATGTTCTATTTACTTTTTCTTATTATGAGTGTGTAAAATTCTATAGGTAAATATCAAATAGTTTAGGACAATATCAACAGTCGATCTTGACTATTTCTTATCAATACCATCTATATGGAAAATATAGTATATTTTTTTAGAATATAAAAACAACATGTTAAATGGCATATGATGGTAGTATTAGATAACTATTTTGGATTGCTCATATTATGAAAGTGAAAAAAAATCTAATAAGTCAAAATACAAAAAGAGTCAAGGGATATAAGATTGACCAAGTCAAACACATGTGTAAAAAGTAGAGGAATAACATGGTGAAGAAATCAACAAGCTATGTAAAATAAATTTTTGATTACTTGAATGTTTTATAATTTTGAAATTAAAAATGTGACGTAATCAATGGTTATCAAATAAATACTCCTCCTTAGGATTGAAATCCTTAGAGTTGTGAAAATACATGGCATATTCCTCTTCACCTTCTAAATATTCACATTTTTTTATATCTATGAACTTTGAAGATATTTAATTATCCTATCTATTTTTACCATCATGTGGTGTGTGAATTATTTTCCTTCACGTGAAAAAGTGATGCACTATTTAGTAATATCAATTGCAACTTACATTTGTCGTAACCATGACTATCCCAATGTAAATGGTACCCAATGTGCATGAGGCATAATCCATAACTATGTATCGACAAATTTTGGTCCAAAAAATATTAGTTTTATGATGTATCCAAGATATTATTCCTAATATCCACTATGATGTAATTCATTGATATTATGTCCCATTTGCTATAATGTTCTAACATTGCAATCAATTTCCCATTTTATAGTATCAATGTGATTGTGTCTGTAATAATTTTGTTCCATGTATATTGTAATGGTTAAATCCTCTTATTGATGATGATTTATGTGTGTCATACCTTTAAATTAAGTCTTTTTAACCCCTATAATAAGATATATTTTTTGATTTTGTGTTAATCAAAGAATGCCCTCATGCTTGTATTTTTTTATTTTCTTTTATAGTATTTCACAATATTCTATATAATGTCCTATGATTCTATGGTAGTCAAAATATGGTTTTCCTAATTAATGTAAAAGATGTGGTGTTGATCCGTGTATAATAGTAGGAAATGTAATAATCTTGTTATCCAATAAATTTTGAAAAATTATTATCTGTGTATCCTTTTGTTACATTATTTATAACAACATAGAGAAATTTGTACCACATATTTCCACATTATATATTAAATTTGTCATAAATGCCATATAATATCTACTTTGTAATAATTATTCACTTTATCACTTTTAGGCATACCTAAAATAATTTTATTCTTTATATCTAGTTGATTTGTAGTTATCAATTTTGAATCATCACAACATACGCCTAGATGAATGGGTGTAAATAAAGTATGAGAAAAATACTCATCTAAGGGGTTGAAGCTTAGGATATGTAGTTGATCATCTATAATTTTAACCATGTTGTCTTCATTATCATCACTATCATAATAATATGAAACATTACCATAATATATTTTTAAATTAACCAATAAAAGGACATTGTGAATAAGTTTAGGTTGCATGTATTATCTTGATGTTCATTTTAAGTACTTTTTTTGTGCCTTATCTAACATTTATTATTCTCATTAAAACCTTTTTTATTTGTTATGTAACTTGTTCTATTTAAATTGTTCTATCTACAATTTTTGACTTTATAACTACTCTTTTTGTAACTGTATTTTATGAAATCTTACTTATTCTTGTTATAATTTATGGAGTGCTATTTTCAATTTGTTCTTTTTGTGTTTGATGTAAATATTATTGGTCCACTTGTAAGTTTTCTTGTTATGTATGCTTGTTTTCTATACTTGACTCTCCGATTTCATATGTGAATTTTTGGTTCTAAGGGATGACTTGAGAAGGAAAAATGATAGTTGGATCATCTGATTTTGATTGAGATGCCTTGATTTTAAAAAATATTAAGGGTTATCATCCATAGGAATTTCATATGAGTACCCTTCATGCAATAATTTAAGACAACTAAATAATGTCTATGGTACTACTATTATCATATTTATCCAATGTTTATTTACTAGTAAATTATAATTTAGATAATTGGGCATAATAGGAAATAAGGTAGACATAGTTTTAGGCCCCAATGCTACAACTAAATATATCATTCAAAGTACCTATCATGAACATTTATCAAACCCTTTGATAGTTTGATCTATTTATTGTATACTTTCAATGTTAATACTTAACTGTTGTAAGAAATTACTATTTCAAATGTTCACTCTAGAACTAGAATCAGTGAAGACTCTTTTGATTCCTTTATATTATACTTCAACTTGAATAAAAAGTGGAAGATTATGTGTAGTTACATGTTGTGTTCATAATTTATATTCCTCAAAAGTGATAATATTTTTAGATCCTTAAATGTTTTTATTATGGAAGCAAGAGTGACAAGTTGTGTATCAATAAATATAGCATTATATCACAATAAAACATATAAAATATCCTTATTTATCAATGAACTCTTTAATAATTCAAAAATATAAATTTTAGCATGGTTATTTTTTAGTTGATCCATGATATCATACCCTTTAGGTTGATTTTTTTGATTCATGGGAGGTATAGGGGGTATAGGAAGAACATGTTGACTTCCTCCATGATGTGGTGACCTACGCCTTCAAGGGTTAACAAAATAGACCATAAAATTGAGTATAATATAGATTACTAGGAGTGTGAGGTAGCTATTAGAATCTTGAGGTTTTGGCAGAAGAAATTAAAGGAGTCATACATGCCCTTTGTTATCTAATTTTAATTGGTAAAATATATAATTTAATGTTGAAACAATAAAAATTGAGTAAGACTTGAGGGTGTAGTATAAGCCTTATAGCATCTTGGATGATGACTACTCTTGTGCCTATATCATACATCATTTACAAAAAAATCCATTAATAATGCTTGTGTTTTAGCATGTGATTTGGTTTGTTTTATTACATGATTATTATTGATGTTCCTTTTTAGGAGAAGATAACATATAATGAAAATTAGGAAATATTGAAGAAAAAATGATCATCCAATATAGCCATATATCCTTTGCAAATTAAAAATCAAACAACAAAAAGCTGAAATTTATGTTTTAAAAAAAGAATTTTTTATGTAGGAAGCTTAGTAAATTCCCCTTAAATCTAAGATCAAAATAAAGTGATTTTAGTGTTAGATACCAAATTTGAGGTAAAAAAAGATATTTTAGTGTCAGATATTGAATCCAAGGTTGAAATAATTTTTTTTAGTGTCAGATATTAGATCTAAGGTTGAAAGAAAGTTCTTTTAGTTTTATATGTTTAGAAATTAAACTAAAACTTAAGACATTGTTTTTAAGTAATGCTAAAAAAAATGTATAGGTTCAAAAATATATTTTATCAAAATTTAGAATTAATTTATGTATTAAATATAATTAAGATAAAATGAATAGAAGGGTAGGAAATGTTGTAAATAAATTGTAACTAATAGATTGAAAGTAAAATACTAAAATGGACATAACACAAATGAATGGAAACATTAAATATGATAACAAAAAGAAGACTTAGTTGATTTCTACTCATAAATTGACTACGTGTGATTGATATTAGATTAAACAAAACACAGAGAGAAAATGAGATTGAGAATAATAGAGCACATATTCAACATATTCAACCAAGCATGAAGGCCTATTAAATAGGCAAACAAATGAAATACCCATGAAGCATGAGACAGGTATAAGAAAACTAACCTACGTCGGCTTGCATGAAATAGCAAAGACTGAACAAACAACTAACCTCTTAACCAAAGTGGTTAAGGCAACTAACCAACATAAATTACCTTAGTAAATAACCTAAGGTAAATATAATAATATGCTAACACCCTCCCTTAATGACTAAACTAGAAACAAGACCAAGTTTATCTTTGAATTTTATGAACTTGTCTGTACCAAGTGGTTTGGTCATTATATCAGTTGGCTGCTCTCTAGTGGGGTAGTAGAAGAGATTGATGTCTTCATTTGTAGCCAATTATCAGATGTAATGATGGTGAACCTCAATGTGTTTGAACCTAGCATGAAATATTGGATTCTTCACCATCTTCAAAACATTTTGTTTGTCACAGAAAATTGGAGTAGGCTTTGATGACTCAAACTGAAGATCCTCCAAAATTTTCTTTATCCACATGGTTTCACAACCTACACTAACCACAGCTTTATACTCTGCTTCTATTGAAGATAATGCCACTGTAGTTTGTAGTTTGCTCTGCCATGAGAAAACTCTTGAACCAAAAGTGAAAACATACCCTGTTGTAGATTTTCTTGAATTAACTAAACCTACCCAATCAGAATCAGAATATCCTAAAAGTTCAAAATCTACAGACTTCTTATATAGTATGCCAAAGTCAAGAGTACATTTGACATATATTAATACTCATTTTGTAGCTAACCAATGGACTTCCTATGGTTTAGACATGAAGCGAGATAGAAAACTCATTGCAAAACAAATATCTGGTCTAGTGGTAGTGAGGTAAATGAGACTACCCACTAGCTGCTAATACACTATTTCATTGACCGAAGGTGATTTAGTGTCTGTTGAAATTTTAGCTCCTACTTCCATAGGTGTGTGAGTTGGACTACAATCCATCATTTTGAACCTTTTTAGCAATGAATTGGCATACTTATTCTATGACATGAATACAGTATTACCACTTTGCCAAAACTCAACACCTAAATAGTATTTCAGTAGTCCTAAGTCTGTCATGTCAAAAGTACAACAAACATCAGCTTTCATTTGTTGCATGAGACTAGTACTACTCCCAGTGATGGCTATAGCATCAACATATATAATGAGAATCAAGATATCATCACCAGAAACCTTTACATAGAGAGTTGGTTCTGAGTTACACCTTTTGAAACCTGACTCCCTAAGATATGAGTCTATTTTTGTATACCAGGCTCGAGGAGCCTACTTAAGTCCATACAAGGACTTGATCAACCTACAAATAAGATGTTCCTTACTAGGAACTTGAAAACCCTGTGGCTGAATCATGTAGACTTCCTCCTCCAGATCTCCATTCAAAAAAGCACTCTTTACATCCAGTTGGTGCACCTGCCATCCAAACTAAGCAGTAATAGAAATAATCAAATGAAAAGTTACCATCTTGGTGGTTGGAGCAAAAGTCTCCTCATAATCAACCCCTTCATCTTGTGCATAACTTTTTGCAACAAGTTTGGCTTTATGTTTGTCCAAGGAACCATCTACTTTGTATTTTACCTTATAAATCCACTTACAACCAATGGATTTCTTTCCTGGTGGTAGTTCCATCAACTTCCAACTCTTATTTTTCATCAAGGAATCATATTCCAATTGCATAGTTGATTCCCACTCAGACTTCCCTTTGGCCTCTGAAAAAGAGTAGGCTCAAATACTTGTGAAACAACAGTTGTTAGAGCAAGATTGATATGCTCACCTCTATTACCAAACTACTTTCCCGATCTCAGTCTTCTACCTTCCACACCTTTTGGTAAGTCTCCTTCTTTTATTGTGGCAGTATATCACTTTGGCTTCCTTGGTTGTTCTGTTGGAACCTCACAATGACCTGTATCAATTCCCTCCCTAGAATGTGATTCCACTGATGAACAAGAATCTTGCTCACTTTTCACATTATAATGAATAATTGAATCATTAGATAACAATGACTCAATATTTGAAACTTGACTAGTTACTGTGAAGTATGGCATTTGTTCATTTACTATGACATCTCTATTTACCACAACTTTGTTAGTAGAAACATCAAGTAATCTGTAGGCCTTTGACTGATCACTGTATCCAACAAACATGTATGCTTTGCTTTTTGCATCCAAATTTCTTCTCTTTTGACTAAGAATAATTGCAAAATCTACACAACCAAAATTTTTGAAATCACTTACATCTGGAGTTTGACCTAACCAAGCCTCCTCTAGAGTCATATTCTCCAAAGCTTTTATAGGACTTCTATTGAGGATGTATACTATTGTATTCACTACTTCTACCCAATACCTGTATGGGACATTTCTACTTTGGACCATACAACGAGCCATGCCTATCACCATCCTATTACGCCTTTCCACAACTCCATTTTGCTGTGGAGTGTAAGGTGTAGTGTATTGTTTGTGTATGCCTTCAGTGGCACAAAACTCCTTAAACTATTTTGAGATGAACTCACCCCCATTTTCCATTCTAAGATATTTCACTGGCCATCTTGCCTATTTTTCAACCATAGCTTTCCAAGTAAGAAATTTAGAAAAACAATCAGATTTCTTCACTAGAAAGTATACCCACTTTTTCCTAGAGAAATCATCAACCAGTAATAGGAAATAACGAGCACCAAAAGGGGTAGGTGTCTACATTAGACCATGTAAATCCACATGTACTAGATCCAATACTCCCTTTGATCTCGAAGCTTTACCAACATCAAATGAATGTCTAACTTGCTTCCCCAACTAACATCTAGTGCATACATGATGACTATGCTGAATAGAAGGAATCCCCTTAACCATCTTAGTCTTACTCAATGTAGTCAAATACTAAAAATTCAAATTCCCATACCTTTCATGCCATAGTGAACATGTGTTATCAACCACTACAAGTGCACTTTCCTTTACTTTGATTGGATTTTCAAGCTTATACAAGCCTTTCTCACCGATCCCAACAACAATAATCTTGTTATCTTTAGTGGTGACTAAACATTGTTGTTCTTGAAATTTTACAGTAAAATCATATTTTGAGGTGATCTCATTGATTAAAAGAAGATTTTTGTTCATATCCGGTACATACCTAACATTCTTGAATGTATAATTTACTGTACCATCAAAACTTATATGAACATTACCAAATCCTTTCACAAAATATGTTGTACCATCTCCCAAAGATATAGATTCATTACTAATGTTATCTTCAATAAAATCCACATACCAGTCCTTATGACATGTGTAATGGTGAGATGCCCTTGAATCAAAGTACCAAGTTTGATCCATCATAGAATTACCACTGGAAGCCATGAAAGCAAAATTTGGTGATTCCTTGCCTTCACCTTCAGCTACATTCACATGATGAGCTTTCTTTCTGAGGTTAGCCATATCCTGTTGTCTTTTCCTGCAATCTTTCTTAAGGTGACTAGGTTTCTTATAATAAAAACATTTCCATTTAGATCTCTTATTACCACTTACTTGTGAAGATTCTGATGGATAGCTATTTTTACCAGATTGCTTACCCTTTTCCTTGATAAAGATTGCACTCTCTGTGGAAGTGGATGTAGACAACACTGCCTGCTCCTATCGTCTCTCCTTTTGCAATAACAATGTAGACAATGTTTCAAAATCCAAAGTCTACATCTCAGCAATCATGTGCAAGGACTCCACAAATGACTCAAATGATGGTGGAAGATTTTGCATAACAAGAGCAATCAAATGTTGCTCATCAACAGGTTTCTGCACTGCTTCCAACTGGTCATTGATGTCCTTGATTTGTAATAAAAACTTAGAAATAGAGCTACTTTATTGCATCTTAGTGGAAAACAACAAATTCTTCAAATACAACACTCTACCGGCTTCAGAAGCTTGATATTTTGAAGATAAAGTTTTCCATAAATATGATGCTATAGTCACATTTCTGACCTCTAAGATTAGATTATCTGCTACTGACAATTTTAACAACATGAGAGCCTCATGATGACATTTATCATAGTCATTGGTAGCAGTGGCAGGCCTTTGCTCTTTATTGAGCACTATTTGATCAATATTCATATATTCACATATTGTCAAAACCTTGTGACTCCACAAACTAAAGTTCTTGCTAGTCAATTTCAGAGAATCTGGTAGTAATAGGTGTTGAATACTAGCCATTTTACCTAGTTTTTCATGAAAATGATAAAATAAAATAAAATATGACTTTTAAAAAAAAAATTCCTTATACACACTGATTCTATATTGACACTAAACAACCCTATCCATTTTCAGCAACAAACTCAATACCATTTGCAAGATCACAAAAAATTCTACCACTGAAACAATTAAATCGAGAAAACTACAATTCTGATTTAAAAAATTATTCCTCCATTGACATCTAGATAAAAAACCCAGAAAATGATGAAATTTTTAGCTTCCTAGATGCTTCCATGATTATTACTCAGCGGTAGGTCCCCAATAACCCTTATTGGCAAAAGTTTTGATTTATTTCAATTAAAAAATAAAAAATAATTGAAATATTAAAACTTTAGGCTAAAAATTTTATAAAAAATTCAGCCAATCAGAAAATTGGCCTACCTTTGAAACTTCAGGGAAAGATTCTGAGCCCATTTCTCAACCAAATTGCAAACCGTTTTCACCAGTGTCTTAGTTTTGATTTAACTCGTGATTTAGGCTTTTGTTTCGCTGAAAAAGATGAAGAAATGAATTTTTCTAATTTTTCCAGATCCCTATAGTGCCCTTGCATAGATAAATTCAATAGAGGCTTCTGAGCCTCTAAAACAACCTATTTTTGCTTCCTTTTGGTCTTATTTAGCCTTCTGATGCTTCCTGGCAATTTTTAGACCTTCTGGTTGAGTTTTCTGAATCCTGTGATGCTTTCTCTCTCCTTGGCTCTCCACTAGACACCTGAAGCTCCTCCCTGGCAAGACATCAACCTCTCTCTGGCTTCCACAGACCTCTACTTAGGGTCTACAAACCATGGGCTCTGATACCATATTAGATTAAACAAAACACAGAGAGAAAATGAGATTGAGAATAGCAGAGCACATATTCAACGTATTCAACCAAGCATGAAGGCCTATTAAATAGGCAAACAAATGAAATACCCATGAAGCATGAGACGGGTATAAGAAAACTAACATATGTTGGCTTGCATGAAATAACAAAGACCGAACAAACAACTAACCTCTTAACCAAAGTGGTTAAGGCAACTAACCAACATAAATTACCTAAGTTAAATACAATAATATGCTAACAATTGAAACATGGATGAAGATGACCAACTTAGACTGATTATGCATGTGAAATTGAAATAATTTTTTTTGCTATTATGTGTTATAACTACCTTGAAATAGTAAAGATTGACTGCCAATACTATCCTCTACAGTTTAATTGTAATCTATTTGTAAAAATAAAAATATGATGACACAATCAATTATGCCTACTTGAAATATGATTATATGCAGAATTTTAACCTTTGGTTGTGCACAAATTACATACAAATGACCTCTTCAATGTTAAAACCCTACTAGGGTTTGTGATAACTGAACACTTGTAAAAAATAAAGTGGGGAGTGTAATGGGATAAGTGACCCTAATCACCCCCATGATAATTTAATGTTTCCTATGTATCCAATACTCCAAGGGTGAAATCAAATCTCACATATTTCTCCCACCTAGAGTGTTAAGTGTAACGATGTCCATTTTACTACATGTATGCATCTAGATATGGATTGAATACTAGAAAATGCTTTTGTTTGACTTGGATAGAATCAAATCATGGCTAAGAGATACTTAAAATGATTATATAAAGAATAGGGAAGCTTTTATTAGTGTGAAATAATCTAAATGTGCCTCAATAGTGAAATTACCAAGTGGTATAATATGGGTCTTAGATGTGCATTTATCAAAATAAAAAATGGATAAAAATCATACTACATATTTTTAAAATATAGACTAACCTATAAGGAAGGGTTTAACTTTAAAAAAGAGTTATCTTTAGGTGAAGGGCAAAATCAACCTATAAGGTCAGGATTGACTATAGATCTTGACCTATATGTGTTTATTTTGTCTTAGAAGGGTAATGCTTGACCTTTAGGATTTTACATGTCTATATAGATGATTTGAAAGGGTTTTAGTGATTAAGAATATTTTTGTAGATATAAAATAACAACTTAGAATGGAAATGCTTGTACAAGTACTTAGGATAGAATGAGGTGGTGAAATAGGACCAATTTAAGTGCTCAAGTTAATTAAAGTAGAAGTTGGCCAAAACTAACATTATCAAGTATTAATGACCAAATTTTAGTGTCTATACTGGACAAAAAATATTAAAAAAATAAAATTTAAAAAGTACTTAACAAAATTTTAAATGTTTGGAAAATTTTGGATGCCTTAAGTTATTGTATATAAAGCTAAAACACATATTTTTCAATATTAAATTTAGCCAATTAAATTCAATTTTTTATTAATGATATTCAAGTGTATATTTATCATTTACAGTAAAACATTGGATATAATATTATGCTTTGAACCACTAGCTATAATAGTAAGAAAATTTACAATGCAAATAAAACATACCCAATATTTGTCTAACTTATTAGTAGTCATCAACACCTAAAATAATTCTATTATAAATGAAAAAATTGAATTATACATAGACTCCAAACCTCTGCTACTTTTCCATTCAAAAGGAGAACTTTCCAATATTCAATATAGTAACTCTTAGATTATTGGCTAATACGATCTAGATAATCTTTTAACAATATTACAATATCATAAATTGATTGTAAAAATTTTAATCTATGTTAAAGATGATTTTTTATTCGATCCTAAATACAAATGTAATTAATAATTTTCATTTTAATAAATTAAGTCTAAAAATTTAAATGATTCATTACAAGTTGACTAGGCGAGGAATATAGACTCTTAGTACTAACATACTTATTGAATACACATATTTTTTTGTTGGAGATTTTTTTTGCGATCAAATATAACTTCCATATTTTTTTTATAAAAATTTCTTCAACTATATAATCTAAACTTAAATAATGCTGAAATTAACTTTAATTAAAAATTTATATATTTTTTGAACAACTTATAATATGAAAACCATAGTTTGTTGGCTGATTATTATTATTATATACATTTAATAATACATCAACATATTAAAACAAATAATTAAATTAACAAATTCAAAATAAAATATTTTCAGTCATTATATTTTAAAACAATGAATTGTCACCATCTTCATTTCAAATTGTTGCTTCTAAATAGACATTTCAAATATAATAGAAATCAATATAAAACAAATAAATAAAGTACATACAAAGTAAAATTAAACCTTAATCAAATTGGTATAACTATAAAATAATCATACTAACCCACGCCACTTTTTGGCTTGTCAAATTTCAATGACTAAAAAGTGAAAATAATTGTCTATATAATCTACATATTAGAAAACCAAATTAAAATGACTGAGGGAATTCAACCCCTAAACCTCACAAGCCAACCATCCCATCTTACATGTAATGGTTTTTCATCCCTTTGAAGGATGTCAAGTGGCACTTTCCAACACAAATGCCAACATATAAAATAAATAATTACATGCCTTGAAGGGTTTATTGCAAACTCACATGCCTAAGTAGGGTGTATATTTGGCATTCATAATCCAATCAATAAACTATTGTCAATTCATATGATTATGTATATATGTAAAATTCAAATCCTTTAAACAAACTTACCTTAACTAAGTGAAATAAATTCAAATTTGACTATTATCATTTGGAGTCCAAAAATAATAAATCGATCTTTGCTTTATATATATATATATATATATATATATATATATCAACCACTCTCTATCATTCTATATCTCTTTAAACCTTCATACTCTATTTGTGTTGCTCTCTACATTTTTATCTTTTACCTCTTCACATGTAAATATATGTTGTTTATGCGACTATTTTTTTTTATTTTTTTAAGAATGATATGATGGGATAATAATATATAGGAAGGAAGAATAATTATCACAAAAAGATACTAAAAAACATAATCAATAAAATAAAACACTAAAATTATTAAAAGAACAAATAGTAGCTCTTCACTCAAGAAATAATAGAATTTGAATAATTTGAAGGAAATAATGAGCAAATAGCAATGTTGGAATATTTTTCCTATTCCTAAGGAGAGGAATAATAAAAGGGAGGGAAATTATAAGAATAATCTGAAGGATTACCTCTACATAAAGGATTACCAAACTTGTAAGGAGAGGAAGGGTTACCTATAAATGAAGGATTGCCAAACTTAAATTATATTGATGATATGGATGAGGACAATTTTTCATTAGAATTAAATAGATTAAGTTGGTTCCAATAATAAGAATAAATTCCCACTCAATGAATATATAAAAATATTATTTTAAATCTTAAATTATCATTTGTCAAGCTTAATTGGTAATAAGACAATTTTTTAACATAGAGATATAGTTCATGTTTTGTGCTGTTAAGAGTTGATTCAAAGAAAATAAAATACATGAAAGATGTCATGGTTCATAAATTTAATAATGATATTGATATTATTTTAAGTGACTCTCATATTAAATACATTTCTACAACATGAAGATCCATTTTAACTTCTTTATTGGGTCTAGAAACAACCAAAAAGTGATAGGTCATAACTATTACAAATGCTCTTGGTAAAGTTAGAATAACTATTTTAAGATATGTGAAAAACATGATTAAATTGGATGATATCATGGAAGGTAATTATGCATTGATATGTAGGGTTTATCTAAGAGATAAAATTTATAATAATGCAAAAGATATTGTAGTTGAGTATTGTGTTGACTATTAAGTTAGCACATTTAAAGATACATAAGAAAATAATACAAAATACCAATTCATTATAGAGTGATCCAAATTAATTATCATTGAAAGGAAGATATTATCTGAGGTAGAAAATATAATAGGTGACATACTCTTTACTCTTTTGGATCTACTAGGCCAAGGGGAGAGACCCTAAAATAATATGAAATGTAAATATTACACATAAAATATCCAAGGAACATACATTTAGATAGTATACATGGCCACTATAGTTATCTCACCCAATTTTACTATCACTAGAAACATAACCACATGATACTCAAGATCTAGATGAATACTCTAATAGACATGAGGGAACAATGACATTTAAAACATGTAGGCTCAATGTTCATAAATTTTCATGCATGCACATAAGTGAATTAACAAATACACACTATAATTCATAATAATAAAGACATTTTTAAAATATTCAAATGAAAAAGGTCTCAGAGAATAGGTTACTGAAAATGAATATAAATATGTGGTCAATCAATTATGGTTATTACCTTCCTTCTTTTGGGCCACACAGTCTTCTTAAAGCTCAAATGATCATTCCAATGAAAACCAAAAAAGAGACACAATTTACAAAATTATGAAAACTCTTTCATGATTCAAACAATTAAAAAAAGACCTACATAAATATAATATTACTTATCAAATCTATGCATTATAGACTATTAAGATCAAAGTTATGATAAAACTAGTTAAAATAAGTAACATGATTACACATCAAACCACTGAAACTACGCAAGGATATTTATAACTTACCTAATCATCCATAATACACATAAGGCCTTGTAGTTCCATGACTAAGTGATAATTAAGAACTCAAACTATTTGTAATATTTTACATAATTTTTAAAAAATACATCATTCTTTGAATTATGTGAAATTGTCACTTAAAAAGACACAAAAACTTAGAAAAAATTGGAACTCTAAGACCAAAAGTTTGTTCCAAAACCAAAATATCTACATGAATGAAAACTTCATCAATTTATAAAAGTTTCTCTCATTTACTCAAGCTTATTCTAGGGTATTTCCTATCAATGGTATAAAGGAGGATAAGTGTCTAAATCAATGTCAATCATGCTTTTAGTCAATCATTATTCATCTTTATGCATGCATAGATTACTAAAGAACCTCCTTGGGGAATCAATTAATAATTAGTAAAATATACCCAATTTTTATCAATAATATTCATTTTGTGATAATATGAAATTGTATAAAACATATAATTCACCTAAGAATGATCCATTAATAATGCAAATTCAAGGCTTAATGGAAAAAAATCCAACTTGAGAATTAGTAGGATGTCTCATGGATCATGTGCAATAGCATGAAATAATGAGGACATGCAAGGTTGAGCCTTTATGATGACACACAACACAATATCCTAATTTAGTTTCAAATAATTAATCACCAATCTCATTTGAGACTACAGGTATTACTCAAAAGTTCATTGTGGGGATATTCATGACACTTGGTGGCATCTACAACTCATTTTATTTTTGTTCCACCATTAGAAACAATATGATTGTGAAATTGAATTGCATACAAATTTCCTCATTCATGCTAATTCCCCTCAAATTTGAGATTATCTTGTATGCATTATCAAAGTTTCCATTGAGGCCACCCTCGCTCGAAAACGATTAATAAAATTCAAGTTATGAACAAAAGAATAGAGCATTTTAATTTTATATAGTATGACCTATGAGCTTATTCAATGTGATCAAATAAAGTGGATACAATCATCATATTTAGAAACATGTGAATGGAGTATCTCCACTATTATCATGGTAGCATCCCATGGACTTTTACTCATGGATTTCATAGACTTGTGTGCCCCTTTTTACTTTTTTGTGTCTAATCATGTTGAGGCACATGGATGTCTCCTATTGGCCACATGACACATATCTCCTAGATTTATCTTAATCCCTTTATTATTTAATGTTATACTATGATCTCTAATTAATCCATGTGGCATCATCTAAATGGTCGATGAGTGAAACACTTGTAAATTTTTGAATTTGGCCACAAGGTATGGATTCTATGGAGGGTTACCTTGATTTACTCTATTACGACCAATCAGATCATAACACACAAAACCTTTTGATTGGCCATGAAGTACTACAAACAAATAATCCATTTTACCTAGAAAATATGCCATGTGGATCCATTCATGTTTCAAATTTGATTTATACTCCTTAGCATCCATACATTTCCACATGGCATCCTTTGAGTAGTCCATATATAAAACTATGATTGACTAAGGGTAAAATCCATACAACAGTCTAAAATTTAAATATTATACAAAATAAGCTCCAATGAACATTCATTTAGTTAGTATACATGGAAATTATGGTTGTCTCACCTAATTTTACTATCACTAGTAACATAACCACATGCTTCTTAGGATCTAGACAAATAATAAAACTGACATGAGTGAAAAATGAAATTAAAAACATACCGGCTCAATTTTCTAAAAATTTCATGCATGAACATAATTGAATTAACAGATACACACTATAATGCATGATAATGGAGATCTGTTAAAATATTTAGAAGGAAAAGATCTCACTAAAAAAGTCACTAAAAAGGCAATATAAAAATGTGTTCAATAAATTGTGGTTAGTAACTTCCTTCCACTGGGACATGGAGTCTTCTCAAATATTAAATGAGTATGCTAATGAGAACCCAAAAAGACACATAATTTTAAAAATTATGTAAACTCTTTCATAATTTAAACAAATAGCAAAATTATCTACACATAGATCTTATTACTTATTAGATTAATGCATTGTAAACTAAGAATAAAACAATGAAAAAATTAGCTAAAATAAACAACATGATTACCCTTTAGACCATTGAAATTGCACAAGGATCATTACAACTTGAATAATAATCCAAACTACATGCAAGGGTTTATAATTATGTGACCAAATGAAAATTAATAATTCCAACCAGCTACAAGATTTTGATCAATTTTCTAGAAATATACCACTCTTTGAATTATGAGAGATTGTCACTAATATAGACAAAAAAATCATAAAAAATAAAACATATAAATCCATAAATTAATTTCATAGCTAAAATATATAGATGAAGGACTCATTAACCAATTTATAAAATTTTCCTCCTTTACTCAGGATCATTCCATATAATTTCCCATCAATGGTAGAAAGGATCATAATTATCTACATCAAAGGGAATCATATTTTTAGCCAATCATTATTAGTCTTCATGCATGTACAAATTACTCAAGAAACTCCTTATAGAATTAATTTACAAGTGGAAAAGGATCCAAAAATTTTCTCATGTTGAATTAAGTTTTAATCACATGAGATTAGAGAAAACATAGAGTTCATCAAAGAATGAGCCATTCATAATGAAAATTTAAGTCTTAAATAAATAAATAAAAGTCACTTTGAGAATTAATAAGATGTCTGATAAAGCATGTGTAGCATTGTGAAATTAGGAGGATGTGCAAAGGTGAGCCTTTGAAATAACACATGGAAAAATATCCTAATTTAATTGCCAAGAAACAATCACGAGTCTCATATGAGAGTGTAGGGATTATTTAAAAGTTCATCGTATAGAAATTCATGACACCTTGAGGCCTCTAAATCTCATTGCATTTTTTATTTCACCATTAAAATCAACATATATTTAAACTTAAAATACACACATAGTTATGCATTCATGCCAGTTCTATTAAAAATTGAGATCATCTTGTAGTTAATGTAGAGATATTTCCAATGACACCACCTAATCTCAAAATGGATAAATAAAACTCAAGTTATGACTAGAGGAATTAATCACTATAATTATAGGTGGCATGTATTGTGACCATGTTTTTAATGATAGAATGACTTGGAGATGCCCATGAAAAAAAGGCCCGTGTGATTATAGGATATCCACTATCCACGTGTCATAATTGTGTGGCCTTGCACTCATGGATTTTATAGACATGCCTTGCGATTTTTAATTTGTTTTATCCAATGTAGTCATATAAAATGTAAAAATTGGCAACTTGAGCATGGATAATGACACCCAATCCTTAAGGCCCTCTTGCTTGCTCTCATAACCCTCTCAAGATTGTTTTCACTAATTCTCAGACATTTGTAGCCTTCTAGACTTGAGCCTAGTTGAGCCATGACCCTCTCTTCATGACTAATACATCCCCCTAGGTCCCATATACTCAAGACAATAGTGCCAAAGTTGGACTATAGTGCTGGAACCTAAGGTGTCCCCTTTCCAGTGCTCCTATCCAATCATAATTTGATACTAGATTATTGTTTTTCCTTAATTCCTCTTGTTCATTGTGTTAACCTAGTCTGGTTTCATCTAACCCATGACCAATAGATCAATATAAAATCCCATTCAAATATCATTTAGAAAGGGTTGTAAAATATTACTCAAGCAAGCAAGAATACAAGTAATACCACTCAATAAATCTTCCATATTCTTTACATATAGCTAGTCTACACACTTTCAAGCCAATTCAAGTCCTTACACCAGCCCCTAGTCATCTCAAGCACACCCAATTTTTGCATTTCTTGTATTTTCATTCACTATTGCACCAAACACTCTTAAAGGGAGAACTACATATGGCTTGATCCCTCATCAAAATATTTGTATTTAGGAGCATGCCCACACATGGGGTGTGAAACACATCCAATGCATCTTACACACACTAACCCCTTTTCCTTATTTGTAAAAGTTTCTATTAAAGTGCATAGAAGATAGAGATATATAAAATCAGCTCTACAAAGAGATATGTTGATATCAAGGCTTTGAAATTTGGTACATAAGCTCATACTGACTAGGCAAACAAAACCCATAAATCTTAGATCCTTAGAATAATAATGTCGGGGAAGGATTATAGCATCAGAGCCCAAGGTGTCTAGTTTTAGTGCTCCTATCCAATCAAGAAATGAAGTTTAGGATCTTTTTTGTGATAGTGTCCCAGGCCTACACAAATTTATAGACCCTATCTCAGTCAGATCAATACAGAATAAGATAAGTTTAATTTTCTCTCTCTCACTACTATTTTTAGAAAAGGTCAAATTGTAATTAAATTTCACAAATCAGTAGCTTTAATTTAGAATATTATTTACTAATTTTCTCCTTATCAAACCCTTTTATTATTTAGGAATTAAACACTAATATCCCCAAAAATAATAAATCATTTTTTGAACCCAACTTACTTCAAATTACGCATAAAATCCCTAGGGTAAATTCCTAACTAATTTTTCCCATAAAGTTTTGAATTTTTTCTTGAATATTTAAAGCAAAAATTCATCCCAAATTTTAAAATTTAATAGTAAATTTTTTAAAATTATATTATTTCAAACCCTAGTTGCATCAACTAGTTTTCAGTAATTTTCCAATATTAATCCAATAATTTCTTGATTTTTTGCTTGCATATCTAAATTAGAAATTTGATTCAAATTCTCAAATTCAATAGTAATTTTAAAAATAATTTTATTTCAAATCCTAGTTGCATCAACTAACTCTAGTAAATTTTCAATAATTTTCCAATCATTTTTTAAATTTTTAGTTACATATTAAAATTAAAAAATCACTTCAAATTTCAAAAATTTGTAGTAAATTCAAAAAAAAATCTTCCTCAAAACTCTAGTTGCATTTACTAGGTTCCATTAAATTAAACACTTTCCCATAAATTTTTGAATTTTTCCTACATACTTAACTCATAAATTCAATTTTAATTTCAAAAATTCCTAGTATTTTACAAAAATCTTATTTTCAAAACCCTAGTTGCATGTACTAGCTCCTTTTTGCTTCTTGAGTCATCACCTTACATGTTTGGGAGCTCTGTATCCTTTTTGCACAATTTCTAATTCACTATTTTTAAGAATTTGCATTTCCTATATTTAGTAATTTCCCTTTCTAGAAATTTGCCTATTACAACTTATTGCAAAACATTCAAACACATTTCAAATTGTTTTCTTACTTTAACAATAGCCCAATATACCGGTTTTGATGAAACTGATAAAAGAGAACTTCAATAACTTTTAACCAAACATCATGATATGCAAGATGATATGCTTACAATTATATGAAAGGAACAAAAAAAGTGAAAAATGGTCAATCTTATCAAACCAAAGAGACACCAGTTACAAATGACACTATGGGGGCAACTATGTCTCAACAACCCCCATAGCAGCCCAACCGTCTTCTGTGCCATCATCTACAACTAGTACATCTTTATCTCTTAATGTGGAAGCCCTTGTGTAAGAGATAAGATCTCTTCAATCCAAGGTGAAACATCTTGAGCAATGTGCTTCTAGAACTACACAAGCTTTGGATTCTTTTGCTTTACTACATACACCGTTGGCACATCACATTGCTTCTACACCCTTACCACAAGGTCTTGTTTAACCCAAGCTTACTCTTTATGATCGCAAGGTGATCCAAAGACATATTTAAGAGAATTTCACATAGCATGATTGGACTATGTACCAAATGATTGGTTACTTACCAAGCTATTTATATAGATTCTAAAGGATTTTGATTTATAATGGTTTTATAGTCTACCAAATCAGTCGGTCAATGAATTCAATCCTTTAGCTAACATGTTCCTAGCACACTTTAGTATCAACATTGGTGATAAGGTTTTATATAATGAAGTTTCACAATAGAAACAAAGGTCAAATAAGCATCTCACAGATTATGTTATTCAATATAAGACCATCTTGGCTAAGATGACTAGCTCCATGGTAGATCAAGAGTTATAGGACCTCTTCAAATAGAGTCTTCTATCAGCACTTCATGAGTCAATCATGTTCAAAATATTTTCTTCCTTCACTGAATTATGTCACACATTAAAATAAAGAGAAGACAAATTAATTTTAATAGGAAAACTAAAGTACACTAATACATCAGACACAACTAATAAGATTAACAACAAAGTCTCATATAAGGTCAAGTTCAATGATACTAAAGGAGATAATCAACCTACAGTCAATGCAACTTCTAAACCTCCTCAGTGAATAATTTTATTAGCACCCCCTTAGCATACTTTTTCACACCTTCTAGTTCCTTCAAATAGGGTTTTACAATAGCTTTTGTATTGTAATATCACATCTCTCCTTGTTATTTGGGAAGTTGATCCAGCAAAGCCTCTTCCAAAGGGATATGATCGCATTTATGACTAACACAGGGTATTAGGCCATATGATAAACATATGCATCAGTTTAAAGCACAAGATACATGAACTAATAGATTAAAATGCTCTTGATCTTGGCACTTTAGTTGAGCCTCCATCAACAAAGAAAATACAAGATAAAGAATTTAAAATATTATCAAATTCATTTCCATAGCAATCCAAACAAGAGGCAAAGGATAAATTACGGGTTCACTATGCATATCACACACATCCCCCACCAGATACATATAGGGCACCTTCAGTTGAGTTACATCCTTTGAGAAACATGATTGGTGTATATAATTCTAGAGTTCCAACTAGACCTTCCATCTCCTTCTCAGAGTAGGAGATCATCGAGGATGATTCGGATTATCATGAACTCTTTATCAGAGATTACATTCATAATCATCCTATTCATAGTGTTCTTATCGATAATGGATCTAGTGTAAACATATATACTATGAAATTATTATAGTATTTGGAATATTTAAAGTAAGATATTACCTTAACAAACATAGTTATCAACAGATTTAATGGGCACATACCAATTTCATTGGGTGAGATTGTAATTCTTCTACAAGTTGGTCTAACACATGTGGCCACACCATTCACTATTATTCTTAGTACAAAAGTTTTTGATATGTTACTTGGTCAACTAGGGATTTAGAAACTTTGAGAAGTACCTTCTGTAGTTCATAGATGTGTGATATTCATTCATTCTAATTAGGTTATTATAATTGGTGGAGTTCTATATGAGTTACCACTCTTGATTTTATAGCCATCTACTATTCCATAGTCACTAGTTTCAATTTTGCCACTAGTTTCAATTTCTTATCCAGTTATATTTCTTGCTCCAATTTAGATCTAGACATAGTTGAGGCATTCACGTTTAGTATAGAGGGTTCATACACCTACATCGCTTCATGATTCTAGACAACTTCCAACTATAGTATTCATAGCTAGGGTAGTCTCATTGAGATCTCATGTATATACACATAGAGCAAATGTTTATATAGCTTCTATTACTTCTAGATGGGTCCCTAAGATCCCTATAGTTTCATCTACTTCTCAAAGTTATAGAGGGACCCCATAGTCAATTTATAATTTAGAGATTCTAGAGCATCTACAACATATATAGCTTTCAAAGCCATAGTCTCAACATTTTCATCATGCTTCACGATCACACATGATTCCACTCCTTGATACGAGACACCATGATAGGGAGTCTCGTATGAGACTCATAAGTTAGTATCATTTCTCCTCAACATTGATTATACATAGTTTCTTATGCTTGATTATACATAGTTAAAATATTTCAAAATATTAAAAAAATATAACATTAAAAAAATCCAAAAACATTCAAATATATAAAAACAAAAAAACATTTCAGTTATATGCATCATCCATGCTTTACACTGCTACTACTATGATATACTTACATTTACTATTTCATGCTATTGTATGTCGATTTATCTACATTACCATACTTCACTTGATCTTATTTGAGTGTATGCAGTGACATACAGCTACTTGATTGCTTTACTCTACCCATTAAGGAGGCATCCTACTTTTACATTCAAGACACACATAGATATACATATCCATTGGGGGCATCTTCTACAAGAATACACCATCTAGGTTATTTAATTCCTATACTTCATAGTCTAAGTTATCATGTTGATGTACATTATCTACTAGCTTACCTAGATTACTTTATCGACATATCATCAATATCTAGCACTTGTGTATTTCTTAGCATATAACTAGCCTTGTACTAAACATGTCTTGTATACTTTCCCTCTTGCTTTGATTAGTTGGATGAGATTGTATCTTTCCATTATTTACATGCTTTATCTTCTTACTTAGCATAGCTTGATGTGATTTCATTTTTAGTTCCTACTTATCTCATGTATGTGCCTTAGATATTTACCAATGTCCTTTGCTTCTATTCATGTGTGTGCCTTAAGATATTTTCCAATGTCCTTTTCTTGTACTCTTTTATGTGTCTAAGGCCCTTGTGCCAGCTTTACTTTCTCCACTTGTATGTGTATGTGGCATTTGAACATGCCTTGTATGTTTGCTTTCTAGTTTGAGTGACATATGCACATGTCCCTTGTTTGTATGTCCCCTTGGCCACCCTTATATTCTTCTTGATTCTTGCATTGTGTGCTTTTTTTCTTGATTGCTTCTCAATTATTGAAATTCCATGATCCATATCATGCATTTTCCTATTCTCTTGGATGCCATGATGGATATCATGATTCATCCCTCCAACTAACAACTAACATTTTCAATTTTAATTCAATTCTATTATATTGCACATGTTATTACATTGTTATATCTATCTAGGCATACCTCTATTGATCTAACAATCTCTCAATTCAAATCATTCTATATCTTGAGTTATCTTGTTGATTATCATTGCTATATCATGTATATTTTCCAACTTAACGCACTTACAGGGCTTCTTCTTATTCTTTAGAGGGAAGTCATTATAAGGTACCTATTCATATCCTTATAAGAGGGGGAAACAAACAAGGTTTTTATTATAGAGATAAGAGATCCTATCGATAAAAAAATCTAGTTTTAGAACAACCAAAACAATAACCAATCATCAAACCACTCAAAATAAACTAGACAGATAGTCAAGAATCTAGAATAGTGGTCAGTTTCAGCCTAAGACAATAGCACTAAGGCTAGACTATAGTGCCAGACACTAGGTGTCCTATTTCAGTACTCCTATCCAAAGAGAAGAAAAGATAGATTTTTTAGAAGCATGTAGAAAATTAGGTTCAGCTACAATTTTGCACAATTAGACTAGTTCATAATCAACAATTTTTAATATAATTTTATTAGAGAATCCAGACATAGGGGACATCATTAAGACATGATCATTTCTCACTTCCAATTTCAAATATGGTAGTTGGTATAACTTCCAGATCAGAATCCATGTTTCAAACAAGTGATTGGGGGTATATTGCATAACACTTTTGCTTCTTTTCTTTTTGAGTTCAACATTACTTAGGAATTCTTAGCATTTGCATGCCTTACTCCATTTACAGATGGTTGGCATCATTTTGAAGTGGCTTTCATACAATCCTAAACTCAACATTCCTAAGTTCCCAAGTTTTTGAGTGACTTTCACATAAGCCAAATTTTTAGTTTTGGAGTGGCTTTTATACAAGCCTAATCTCCATATTTTCTGAGTTGGCCAATATTGGCATAGTTTCTAATTCACATTTAGCTATCCATACCACATTATCAAATTTCCAAAGCATTCATGGGCTTTAGAAGCCATCTCATATGAAATACTTCTTCATACCAGTATCAGTTCATAACTTTACTTTATGGGGCAATGATGGAGCCAAAGGGCCAACCTTTGTATTCTTGAGCCACCTATTCAGAGGGATTGGAAACATATTCCAAACATATATTAGCACACGTAAGATCATATAGCTTCACTTAGTATGCAATGATGGAGCCAAAGGACCAACTTTTATATTCTTGAGCCACCTGTTTAGAGGGATTGGACACATAATCCAAACATCGATTAACATATACAATATCATCTAGCTTCAATTAGTAAGAAATGATGGAGCTAAAGGGTTAGCCTTTGCATTCTTGAACCACTTTCTAGGGAATTGAGCACTCAGCTCCATTCATGATATAACTTTTGGTACAACATCATCCAACACATCTAACATTACTTAGCCTTACTCAACATCACAATAGGTTTTGTATTGGTTCATGTACCTAGTGAGGTTTATTCATTTATTTTTCTTCTTCTCTCTCTCTCTCTTACCCAACTTTGTACGTTCTTGTTTTATATTACATATAATAAAAAATGATCTACACTTTGTTTTATTTTTGCATATTCACACTTGCACAATGTGCTCTCTATTTACTAATCTAGCATCACACAGCTTCACCTTGGCAGGTAAGTTCAGGTACACTTTTTATTTTCCTTTATTATAGTATTTCACTTTTCTACATCACTAAAATAAAAGAGGGGCAAATTCAGTCATATAAAATGCAAAAATTGGCAACTTGAGCATGGATAATGACACCTAATCCTTAGGTCCCTCTTGCTTGCTCTCATAACCATCTTAGGCTTGTTTTCACTGATTCCTAATCCTCTGTAGCCTTTTAGAATTGAACTAAGCTAAGCTAGGACCCTCTCTTCATGACTAATCCATCCCTCCATGTCTTGTCTACTCAAGACAATAGCACCAAAGTTGGACTATAGTTTTGGACCCTAGGATGTCCCCTTTCTAGTGATCCTATCCAATCACAATTTGAGCACAAATTATTGTTTTTACTTAGTTCTTCTTTTTCATTATGTCAGCTTAGTCTGGTTTCATCTAACCCATGACTTATAGATCCATATAAAATCCCATTCAAATATTATTTGGAAAGGGTTGGCAAATATCACTCAAGAAAGCAAGAATACAAGTAAGACCACTTAATAAATATTCTCTATTCTCTACATACAGCTAGCCTATACACTTTCAATCCAATTCAAGTCTTTACACCAGCCCCTAGTCATCTCAATCACACCTAGTTTTTGAATTTCTTACATTTTCATTCATTATTGCACCAAACACTCTTAAAGGGAAAACTACATATAGCTTGATCCCTCCTCAGAGTATTAAAATGTAGGCAAGATGGCCACAGATAGGGTATGAAGCACATCTGGTGCATCTTACACATAATAACCCCTTTTCCCTATTTTAAAAAGTTTCTATTCAAGTGCATAGAAGATAGAGACATAGAAAATAAGCTTTATTAGGAGCTCTATTGACAACTAGTCTCTAAAATTTGGTACACAAGCTCAAACTAACCAAATGAACAAAACCCATAAAGCTTATATCCTCAAAACAATAGTGTTAGGAAAGGACTATAACATTAGAGCCCAAGCTATCCAATTTTAGCACTCCTATCCAATCAAGAAACAAAGTTTAAGATCCTGTTTGTGATAGTGTCCCAGGCTTGAACACAAATTTATGGACCCTATCTCAGTTAGAACAATACATAATAAGATAAGTTTAATTTTCTCTCTCTCACTTATATTTTTAGAAAAGTTCAAATTGTAATTAAATTTCACAAATTAGTATCTTTAATTTGGAATATTATTTACTAATTTTCTCCTCCTCGGACCCTTTTATTATTTAGGAATTAAATACTAATTTACCCAAAAATAATAAATCATGCAATCATGTCAAGGCACATGGCTACCTCCTATTTTGCTTACGACATATAGTTCTTAGAGTTTATTTAAGCCATGTTTTTTAAAAAATTATTATAATGATATATACGTGTTCCACATGACATCTTATGAATGGTTCATGAGTGAAACACATCATAATTTTTGATTGGTCACATGTTATAGATTTCATTGAGGGATACCATGTTTTATTGTATTACAACCACCTAGATTAAGACATGTGGAAACTTATAAATTGCCTTGGGGTAATAAAATCATATAATCCATTTTACTTAGGCAATCCACCATATGGATCCAATCATATTTTAAATTTTATTTATATCTTTCAGATTTACACCTTTCCATATGGTAGCCTCCGAGTAGTCTATATGGAAAACTGTGATGGGTCACAAGTGAGACATTTGGAAACCTCTGGTTGGTCACAAACCATAAATTCATAGAGTGATTCACTACCTTTCATAAACTTGCCCATGCATAGTATGTGGATTCATGGGATTATACCATTCAAAAAAAATCCGCATGGTGGCGACTAGTGGGCCATGGATCATAGGCTCATAGAGTTCTCCTTTGATTCAACATTTCAGTGGTTTGAATCATATAGATTCATTAGTTTTCAATTTTTATATATTCTTTATTGAATTTCATTTCTAATGTTTTAATTAAACCATCAACCTTTGTTATTTCTCTTCCTCAAGTTCAAACAAACTAAATACCTTTCATGTGGGAGAATGACCTAATGATGAACTACACCATGAAAAACTATTAGTTTGTACTGATACCATATGTAATAAATTACGGGTTCAAAATACTCTTCTAACGCTTTGTGATTTGTAGGCCAAAATGGTTAAAATGGTCACATGAATAATATTTTATTTTGGTGAATTTAGGACCTAGGTATATGAAGGTATGGCCATGTGACTTAGATTTAATAAAGTGACACTAGACTAAGTAGCCATAGATAGACTTAAGTTTTTTAATAATTATTTCACAAGCTATAAAACTAAGTCCAAACCTAAGAGGATCACAACATGAATGAGACTAAAATACTCCATAACAACAAGGTAGATGAAAAAGGGGAAAATTTAATTGAGGTCCAAAATGAAAGATAAATATTGAGTTAGAGGCAAAAGACATTATACCAAGATGACCATAAATAAATGATAAATCCCAGGGGACCTAATTATAGAGGACAAAAAAAAATTTAAATCCTTGAAAACTCCACATATTCTAAAAATAATGATTCCAAAATGTGATGGGAAATTTTGGGCTCTAGCATTAGTTTTGCCTATGCGACAGATACCCCTTATGGGTGTCCAAATATCTAAGAATCCTCCAATTAGAAGCTATGAACTAGGAATTTGACTCAAGAGAGGATGGTTAGTATTGTGTTAGTCCCAAAATGAAAACAAAATGAAATCAACATACTAAAATAACATATCTAGGCCTAGTTACTAGGGAGAGCTTAGTTAACAAGACTATAATGGAAGACAAAACTAAAATGCTAAAAAAACCTTCTTTTACCTTTCTTGGATGCTCTAAAATGCTTATTGTAGTGGCTTACTCAGTTTGTGCTCATGAATTCTGCATCAATGGAATATTGGTTACCTGCATCTCTCTTTGGCACCTTATGGCTTTGGCTTGGCTTGGCTCAATATTTGGGCATAATAACACTAATTTGCATGAGGCTTTTGAATTAATTTAGAATTATAAATTTTCATTATCCAAATTTAAAATTCAATAGGCAAGGCCTCCTCTTCATACATTTTTAAGATTGTTTAGGATTAACCATGACCATCTATCTCAAGATTGAGATGTGTGGTCATGAATTAATTGAATTATATAATAAAAATCTATAAATATCCCTCATAATGATTTTAGAAGAAGGGGCATTGAATAGGCATGGGAGGTATGAATCCTAATAGTTATGGAATTTATGGCCTAGGGATGTCTTCCCAAGAAATGAGGTCACCTAACGATGCAAATATTCAATATTCATTTCCAAAAAGAAATTATTCAACAAGTTCCATGGAATTCTAAATTAGGCTCTAATTTAGTTTAATTAGCTCTTAAGAATGATTAAGCACTTTGTGCACCAATTACTCAAATTGATCAGAATGCCTTGTTATTAGCTTGAAATTTGAATGGATTGGAATTAGGATGTGATGTCAAATGCATTGGATCTATTATCCTATATAGGATGTTGCCAACACAAAATAACAAAGACATGTGTCTCATTTAAGAGATTTGATAAAAAAAGAGCAATCTAGGGCACCCATGTGCAAAATTAGCATTTTTACTTGAAATTATCTCATCAAAGTTAGCCAACCCATAAAAAAATTACCTTATTTAGCGAAATCCTATCCAAAATTGACACTTTAATATATTAATTTTAATTCTTTTAATGTGCTTTAGTGTTTTTAGGGCAAATTATGCATTTAGGTGGAACTTGGTCAAAATCTTGGTTGGAGGTTATTGATGACCAGTTTTAGGTGTTTATAGTTTGCCCCTATTTTGGAAGGAATTGAAAGATATAAGCATAGTAACATCTTCTCAAAGAATGAAAAGGTCCTTTATGACTACAATTTTAATGATAATTGATGGACTGCATGATGCCCCCTTGAGGGAATAGTTGGGACAAGAAAAGGTTGATAAACGGTCCCTCAAAAAGAAAGAAGTGAAATGAGGGGACCAAAGAAATGAAAATGATGGGGTGAAAATACAATGAGTTTGAAAAAGTAGTCAAAATCATTGAGAATTCAAGTGGGATAGTGTACAATGGTTTGCCCAAAGGTGATTATAAACATTGTACCCCAATAATGACAACATGGTATGATAACACGATGATTTACCTAAAAGAAATTATAATCATTGAGAAGATGGACCTACCCCAGTTAGGATAGGAAAATAAGATAAAAGCATGCCCCTATATGGGTAGAAAAATTAAAGTGGTGACAACATAATGATTTGCCTAAAGGTGGTTATAATCATTGAGAAATGCAGGTGGGATGATGTGCAATGATTTTCCCATAGGTGGTTATAATAATTGCACCCTAATGATGGAAAACATTATTGACTTGGCTGAATATGATGATAATATGATACCAAGGATAAAGATGAATCAGGACAACCTATTAATAGGGAGATGCTCACTCAAAATAACAAAGGTTGAAATTCTTTCATTGTTAAATTACTCTATGTAAGATATGATCGGGATTGAATTGAGATGTTGATGTTAAAGAGATGTCAATACCACCATTATTGAATATAATTTTTGAAGCTAAGGTTTGTTGTAGCACATGTTGGTAGGCATCATGGTATAACATCATGAGGACTTGGTCAAAATATGAATAAAGACTAACTCTTGAAATCCAATACTCACTAGAAAATAATGCACCAATGATAAAAACCATGATGACATTGTAGAAACATGAATATGGATGGATTCAAGTGTAAGTGTGGGAAATAAATCACCTAATGAATGCACATAGATTGAATCAAGTCAACAATATGAAAAACAAACAAATAGGCACACAAAAACAACAAAGAAAAAAACAAATTAATTTAAGCCATACAAACATTACCCCTAGAAAATAGATGACAACTTAACAAACTAACAGAATGGGGGAATAGAACAAAAGGAAGGGGTGGTTGAGCTTTCTCCATATGCACTAGGCAAGTGGACATTGCTTACATAGTTCCATGAATGTAATATCCAATAAAAAATTTAAGTCAAATGTAGTTCTCCAAGGAAATGAGAAGAAAATGAGAATTGATGAAAAAAAATAGAATGGCTATGATATAAATAAAGGAATGGTCTTGAAAAAAAACAAGTGCATGGGAGAAAAGGCCAAAAAAAGATGGGGAAACTAGGTGATAAGTGATTGGCTTGTAACTTAGTAAGGGTTCCCATAATCCTTAAGGTAAAGAGGTGGTCAATGTTTTTAGTTTTTTCCTAATGGTTTTACAAATATTTTTGGAGTATCTCAACTTGATCTAGAATGATGAGACACTAAATGGTTCAAGCTCATAAAATGGTGAGAGCATCGCTTAAGATGCTCGTAAAAATAGTAAGAACATAGATTATATTTCTCACAAAATGGTGAGAGCATGTCTAGAAAGGATGATTGAGCTGACCTCAATAAATATCAGGCACTACCTACATAGTCCCAGAGTAGGACCTCAAGTCACTATAGTTTTACCTGATAGTGGAGGAATCTAAGTAATATAGTAGTTAATTCAAACAAAATAGACAAATTTGGTATAAAGGCATAGTATAACATTAAAAAAAATGGCAAGTTGGTATTTCAAGGCTCAATAAACAAATGTTGCCCCTAGTTTGTCTATAGGTGGTTATAAATAGGACACAACAACATAAATCAATGGTATTAATTTTCCCATAGGTGGTTATAATTAATAGTAAGATCAGGGATAAAAAAGAAACAACAAACGAAGGATGTAACTACTAAAACTTCTATCTTACTACTCCAAAGTACTATCTCTATCTAAAATACTCAAAACAACTACTAGAATAGATCAAATTCATTGGTGATGAAGATGTGAAACTAATGGAAAAACCAAGGTCAAATAGGGTAGGTAGATAGGATGTAAAACATGCTTGGTCAATATAATGGAATGGTAAAATAGATAAGTAATAGGCTAAGAGGAATGATAATAATCATATCCATACAAAGCAAAAAAGTGATAAAGTGGCACAATTAAAACAATCCTTATAGACAATACACCATAATGCTTAAGCATGGTACCACTTGATGTGAATAATATTCATCAGCTCAGGAAGTTCATCTCTATCTGGTGTGGTGAACCTATATGTTCTTGATCTATAATCTACAGTAATGATGAAAGGCCCTATCCATTTTTGTTTGAATTTACCTTTATGCTTATTCTTAGCCATGGTATTATGTTGGTTTTATTTAAGAACAAGATCACCAAATTCAAATGTTATATACTTGACACATTGATTATAGTGGCCTTTGATTCAGTTCTGATATGCTTAAAGATTTTTTATCACAACTATGCATTTTTCATCAAGTAGGTCTAGCTCTTATAAGTGAGCTACTCAATAGTCATGATCATCTAGGACATGCTTAATAGATATGCACAATGAAGGTAACTCAACCTCAATGGGAAGGATGGCTTCTATACCATAAATAAGTATGGAGTGGATCCTTTGGTTGTATGATGATTGGTAGGGTATGCTCAAAGGGCATGGAATATTTAAAGGTGCCAATCATGACTAACATCATTAACAATATTTTTGAGAATGTTTACAATGGTTTTATTTGATGCTTCAGTCTAGCCATTAACTTGAGGGTAATATGCCATATAAAAATGTTATGTGATGTTATATTTGGAAAATAACTTATCAACATCCTTGTTCTTGAATGATCCTCCATTATCAGATATAATGTCATAGGGGATATTGTAGTAGAAAATGAGATGGTTGAAGATGAACTTAGAAATGTTCTTTCTAGTCACGTGAGGGGTATAACTTCAACCCACTTAATGAAATATTCAATGACATTAAGGATATGTTTATGTCCATTTGATGAGGTGGGATTGATCTTCTCAATGAGGTTGAGGCCCCATGTAGAAAATATCCATGGTTTCAACATTGGTTTAGAGTCTTTGCTAGAGCATAAATCAAATTGGCATGTTGTTGACATTTGTCACACTTATTTACATATGTAGTTGTATCGGTGTTTAACATGGGCCAGTAATAACTAGTATGCAAGAGATTTTTGGATAGGACAACCTCGCTAGTATGGGCTCCACATACCCCTTCATGAACTTCCCATAATGCTAGTGTAGATTCTACCAAAGTTAAACAATGAAGTAGAGTTCCATCAAAACTAAGATGGTACATGGTTGATCTAATTAGGGTATAATGAGTGGAGTGATGGATAAAGACTTTGGTTTGTTTGTGGGATAGGTCAGGTGGAAGAACTTGGTCATGAAGGTAGTTGTAAAAATATAAGTACCAGATAGAATTAGGACCAACAATATCACAAATCATGACAACAATTGAAGTTTCATGAGATGGTGCAAACAAATTCTTGATGAGGAACTGATTCTCTCTAGCTTTGTTTGTTTATTGAATCAAAGATCAAATAGTGGCCATAGCATCTATAGTTTATTATTTCCCTTGGTATATGCTCAAACTGAATGTCAGCAATCTATTGTTTTAGAGTGTTGACCATAGCTTTATAAGGAACTAGATTATCATCTTTAGTCTAGAAATGGTCTATGACCTAATTGATGATTAACTGAGAATCACCATAAAATTTGAGATGAGATATGTTTCACTATATTATCTGTCAAAGTCCTACAGCAAGTGCTTCATACTTGGCCATGTTGTTTGTATAAGGAAAACTGATTTTGAAAGACTTGGGAATTAGATCCCCTTGTGGTGTAATAAATAGGAGGCTTACCCCTGACCCATGTGTAGTAAATTATCCATCAAAATACAACTTCCAGTGTTTCTCCTCAAGAGGTGTGTTAATGATGGTCATTATGGATTCATCAAGAAATTGTAATGTGAGTGGCTCTATGTCTGTAAGGGGTGCTTCAACAAGTTGATTTGTAATAATGTGCCCCTTGATTGCTTTTTGATTAACACATTTGATGTCAAACTCACTAAGAATCATGATCCATTTGAACATTCTACCTTTTAAAGCTGCTTTAGATAGTATATACTTGAGTGGATCTACTTTTGAAATGACCATGGTCTTATTGTTCAACATGTAGTGGTGTATTTTATGAGTTGTGAAGGCTAAATAGGGTTTTTAAATAGGTGTATAGTTATGTTTACATGTGACCAATGTATGATTTAAGTAGTATACATCATGATCTTTTTCATTGTCATCATGTTGAGCTAGAAGTGCCACCAAATCATTATCTATAGCTGATAGGTACAACAAAAATGGTTTTCTTGACATAGGGGGTAACAAAACAAGCAAGTTTACAAGGTAATCTTGTAGTTGATGAAAATCTATTTGGAAACGATTATCCTAGTGGAATGTAACTTCCTTCTTTAGAAGATGTGTAAATGGATGACACTTGTCTTCTAATTGAGCAATGAAGCATCAGATTGACTAGATCTTGCCCTGCAAACTATGGAGATACTTCAAATTGGTTGGTGGTGGCATCTCTATTATAGCTTGGAATTTTTCTAGATTGAATTTAATGCCTCTAAAAGGCATGATGAAGGAAGAGTAATTTACCTAATGTTACTCCAAATACACATTTCTTTAGATTTAGTTGGACTTTGTACTCATGCAGTCTTTCAAATATTCTACGTAGCACTACTGGATGGTCGATCCTAGTTTTTGATTTGCCTAATATGTCATCAATGTAGTCTTCAAAAATATCATACATCATATCATGGAATATGATTATCATGGCTCTTTGATAGGTGGCTACAGTGTTCTTAAGACCAAATGACATAACCTAATAACAAAATGTTCCCCATGGAGTGGTAAACACTATCTCGTGTTGATCTTCTAGTGTTATTTTGATCTGGTTATATCCCAAAAAGCCATCCATGAGTGAAATTTTCATAACCCACTATGGATTCAATGATCATGTCAATATTAGGCAATGAAAATTCATCCTTAGGGCAAGCTTTGTTTATGTCTCAAAAATTAGTATAGAATCTAATTCCTTCAGGATTTTTGCTAATAGGTACAACATTAGATATCCATTCTGAGTAGTCAATAGATTGAATGCATCTTGCTTCTACAAGTTTTTCCAACTCTTTCTTTACTAATACAATAATATGAGGATGCATCTTGCATAAATTTTGCTTAATTGGTTTGGCATCAAGATTTATCACAAGGTGATGTAAAACTAAGGTAGTGTCCAAACCTAGCATGTTAGAATAAACCCATACAAGCATATCTACAAATTCTCTTAATTGAGTAGTAAAGACTTCATGTTCCTCCTCAATGAGGGATGCACCTAATTTTATCCATTTTGAATCTAATGGAATCTTGATGTTTACCTCTATTATATCTTTGACTAGAAGGGTTGGGCCATCTTCCAAGATAGTATTTAAAGATTTGAACTATTGAACTATATTAGGTTCCTCTGTTAGGATGCATTATTCAATTTTTCCTAGGCATGATGACTTTGAGTCCCCTAATGGGAGATCCAGCCATGTGATAAAAATAGTAAAAAATTATTGAAGAATTTTGATCAAACACTTATTGCTCAAAACTAAACTCAGATCCATAGGCAAGTTAATTATTGGTGATCTCTTGGTCTAAATTCGAAGAAGAATGAACACCCTTGTCTAATGGAACTTGAAATAGGTTTTCACCACTAGACTGGTCTTTATCTTTACTTTTTCCATGGTCAGAAATCACCTCAAAGAGGTTTTCACTTTGGGAACTTAATTTTTTATTTTTGGCTAAGGGTGTTCACCCGCTCTCCAAAATAGGCTTCAAAATCTAATGTGATTGAGAATCCTGATTTAAGATTTCCCAACAAAATGTTGTCTATAAGTCCTAGAAAATCACATAATGCCTCATCAATCAATAAATTGGATTCTTGTTGGTCCCAATCTATTAGTTGGGGATAGTATAATGGTAATGAGTTGTGATGAATGTCTGGGGTAAGGGTACAAATGAAATGAGGGTTAAATAGGTTAGTATCAACTAGGTCATCAAAGATAAGGCTATGTTCAAACTCTACTTTGCTATCAGCATTATCCTCACCAGTCACTAGTGATGAAACATGAATAAGATATGTGGGGTCACCCTCAGGTAGTTTAAATCCAAGTCTATAGGATCTTTTGTATTTGGTCATGGAAATTGGCTTAATGGTTCCTTGTTTATTCAGTTGAGGCCTCTTCCTTCATAGTCTTGATTCTCCATGATCATATGGGGAATAGGATATTTTTGACTCTTATAACAATCAACTTGGTTATCATTGTATAACCATGATTCATCTCCCTTGAGAGGGTCTGGTTTTAGGCTAGATGCTAGTATAAACATGACAAGTGCTTTATTTTTGCTCTTTTGTTGCCAATGCATGTGTGGGGTAACTTTAGGTCTTCCAAAGGTCTTTGGATTCTGAATAAGATTGGAAATATGCAAGGTATCATGTGTCACATACTCCTCTAGGCCATTAGGTGAGATAATAAAATGATTGGAAGATTCAAGAGGCAGTATGTGGGAAAGGGAATCCAGGGTATTAGGATCTATGCAATTGTCTTTTGGAGAATCAATAATTATGACCTTTCTTTTGTCCTACTTGGAACTTGGATTCATGTTGTATTGGTAATTATAGATTTAAAACTTGGCTTTGAGATGTTTATAGTGTTCATATGGGTACAAATCTCTTGGAATATTCACTTCCATCCCTGAGTGGGAGAACTTGATACATTGGTACAAATTAAGCATTTGATTGAGAATATGTTAAAGAATTATGCAACTTCTCCAACATATTCTCAATCAAATGCTTAATTTGCACACATCTTTGTAAATTATGCCTGTTAAATCAATGATACTCACAAAATTCATTTTCATGGTATTAATCAAGACAAGGAATGCCTTACGGGTAATGCTTTGGTATAAGTCAACTAATCAAATTAGTAGAAGTAATTTTATGAAACATAGATGTAATAAGCTCACCAAGGTCACTAAAAACATGGTGAGTAGGTATTGTTCTCCTTAGAGGAAGAACTTATAATGGTGAAGGTGGTTACATTTGCTACACAGGCCTAGGCTATTGTGCTTGGTGTGTTGGCTAAAGATTTTATTGGGTAGGATTAAGTTGAAAAGGTGGTGTTAATTGGGTGGATGGTGTTTGCACTATTTAGACATGGCATGACTTGGTTACTCCATTTCCCACAATATTCCTATTATGGTTGAATTGTTTTGGTCTATCTTGGTTATTGGCTTGTGTTAGTTATGATGCTTGCACTTAGATTGGATGTTGGGTTTGTTTCCCTGATTGGTACCTTGGTTTTAATTAGTTAAATTAAGTTTGATGACTCCTTTATTAATGAGCACTCTCTCAATCAAAAAACCTTTATCAATGATTTATTTAAATTTATGTACACACTATAGTTACAGATGATAGGCTATCTCACTATGCAAGTTTTTAGTGAATATAATAGCTAATTGTTTATCTAGTAAAGTGTGAGTGAATCAACTTGTAAGTGCTCTCCATCATTGTAAATAACGTGTAAAACTCTCACTAGTTTTTTGTTTATATTGCATCAAATCAACCAATGAAATCTCATGCTCGATATTATAGGAAAAATGCTACATAAACTTATCTAAAAGGTCATCAAATTTTGAGGCAAATTTAAGAACCATTCCAAGGCTTTTCTAGCTAAGCTCCTTGGAAACAACAACAAAAGGTATATATCACTATGTGCCACTAGCCAGCATGTGATAAAGAATTTGGTTAAATGAGCTTTGGGATCACCTTTCCCATTATATTTATCAATATTTTGGGGATTATATCCTAGAGGAAACATAATCTACAAGTAATCCATATTGAAAGGATGGGAACACATAATCTAATTTAAACTTTTTAGTCTATTTTCCTACTTGGATGATGGCGATTGCATCCTTCATTTGTTGTAACTCTTACTCTAGGAAACTTGTGAGAATATCATCCTAGGTAGGTGGTTGAGTGGTCACAAGTGGAGCACTTAGATCGGGGTAAAATGGAGGTATTTATTGGTGTATATTGGATTGGTTAGGAAATGAACCAATAATACACACACAAATTAGGATGTGATTGAAATTGCATGCTTGGTTGTGCAATATTTTGGTTTGGATTAGCTAAGAAGTTTTGATTTGGAGAATTTTATGGTTAGGATAGAGGGATATAATGATATTGTGTCTATTGTGGTTGAATAGGGACCTGTTGATAACTACTCAAACCTTGCTATTAAGTGGGAACTTATGAGCCAAGATCCTATCTATAAACTTGTGGTATGCTCAGTATAAAAGGTAATTGTTGCTTATTAGGTACTTGAGAAACATTAGGACCTCCTTATTGCACTAATCCCTATTGGGAAGTGAACACCTATTAAATATTTAACGTCTATCACTGACCAATATTCATATGCTATTGGTTAAACATCATTTGGTTTTGAATTGGCAAACTAGCCTATGATTGAAGAGGTGTGTTTGTTACTATCTGATGAGGTGGTAACATATTCATCCTCTATTATATTGATACAATATATTATGCTTGCTATTATGGAATACTAGTCATCACTTGTTGAGGAGGAGTAGGATTCATCACTTTTTGATGTGGAGGCATGACATTGGTTGTTGGCCTACTTCCTAATCCTATTGGTTGTGTGCTTAAGGAAGTGGTTGGTTGAGGCTGGGGTGCAAAAGCTCCCATTCCAATTTTTTTAGATCCACTCATGGTATTAACTAAAGGCATAGGTTTTTGACTAGTTTTTTGTGTATTAGTACCACTTTGATTTAGATTAGACATTGTTTGTGTATTATCCACTATATTTTGCTCATTATTCTATGTAGAAACATAATACACTTCTTAGATAATTGGCATATTCAACAATTTATCTACCAAAGTGTTTTGCACAAATGGGTTTAAACTTTGATTTTCTTGTTTAGTTAAATCTATCAAAACTCCTATTGAAGGAACTAAGTCAATAAGATGTTTATTCACCATGGTCATCTAATTAAAGTTGTATGCTAGATTTAGGTAGGTTTGATATATTATCTACATTTGTACAAAATTATTTTCCATGAGGTTATCTCCTTTGTTAGGAGTATTAGGGTCCTGATACGTTGTTTGGACTAGAGCTAAAGGATTGTTAGAAGAAGATTGTTGACTGTACAATATGTTATGAAGCATTCTTACTAGGCTTGGAAAACTTTCATGAGGGAAGTATATTGGAAATTTAGCCCCTAATTATATGGATCTAACCAAAATATCATCTTTATTCTCTAAAAAATGATGCTCAAACAAAAATGGATCATATGTGGAAGCTGTATTAGGAGAGTATGATTGTTGAAGAACTAGATCTTCAACTATGGGTATCATAACTAGGTATTGTGTAGTTTGTTCTTGGTCCTATTCTAAATATGGTGGCATATTAACCAAATAATTATCCAATGGATCTTATTTTTATGCCCCTATTTGATTATTATAAGCGGGATAAGGATCCATCTCATAAGTAATATTATCTACATAGGGGTCTTGCACCATTTCTTCCTGCGCAACCACATTACTAATCCTCATATTGTACATAAGTCCACTATGAGTGTATGAATACATGTTGGGATCATAATAAATGTTTTTGTGATAGAAAAGGAAGAGAGTTCTATGAACTCTAAAAAGACAATGTCTAATAAATGATATTCAAACTTGGTCTAGATTCACCGAAAGGGTGGAAAGGTTTATGCAATTATTTGTGATAAAATAAGATAACATTAGGTGTCTAATGTTACATGTCTTATACAAAAAATATCAAGTAAATGGATAAAAAAATCAAAATTCCAGACTCTAAGGTCAAAGTGTTTCAAATCAGTCTAATCTAGGAAATAAATAGTTTCTAGGTCTTTTGACCAAATGTAGCATCAAAAGATAGGATCAAAAAAGGCATGTGCTAGGAATCTTGGCTAAATGACATCAAAAGCTAAAATTTTAAATAAATGAGATTTTTAATCTAATGGATTTGAAACACTTCTAATAAAAACTAGGCATTTGACTCTTAGACATGAACTCGATCAAATAGGTATAAGGTATGAAACAAAAGGCACTTTAGAGATATTTTTTTCTCTCACAAATAATGGCATAAAACTTGGTTCTTTTGACAAATAGGCTTGACAAATGTGAATGGTGAAACTTTGCTAGACAAAGATTCACAAAGGGTATAATCAAATTGGCTTGAAAAATATGTAAAAACTTGAATCCTATGCAAAAAGGTCTATGAAACAATTTTTGAAATTATTTGGGCAACATAACAACACTAAACTACTCAAAAGGATGTAAAAAAAATTTTGTTTCAAAATTCTCTAAGGCAAAGATGGTTTCTCAAAAATTTGGTAGTGTAACACTACTTTTCTTAACTCAAATGACATACACACCTTCAAAGTTTTGAAAATATTTCTAAGGTAAAAGGGTATGCTTCAAATAATCTCAACAAAAATAGGATGGTAATAAATAAAAATTTAATGCATAGACTCAAAGTGCAAGTGTTTAACATAAAATGACTTAAGTCTATAAGTGGTGATAATGATTATGAGTCTTAAACGGCCTTCAACCCAAATTGGAAATTGAACCTAAGTTCTCTCAAGTTTAGTGAAAATGGTGAACTGACTTAACACATCAACCCTATGAACTTATGAAGGTGAAATTTTGAATTTAAGTTATAAATGGACTTAAACAATGTTTGGTAGAAGTCTAGACTCAATTGGGTAGCATAATTGTGCCAAAGTGGATGATATGACTCCAAGTTTTGATGAACTTTAAACAAGGCAAATTGATGGTTTACATGGGTAGCATAATTCCTCTTTGTTAATATGAAAATGAGAACTATGTTTTTGATTTGTATCATTTTTTCACACCAAGTTTTGACTCCAAAAAAAATTAATCTAGGATAAAACCAACTAATTAATCTCTTTAAGTCTTAAACTGACAAGGTTGCTTGGTATTATTGGAATCCATAAATATACATCATTTAAGAGGATTTTAGTGTTCATAAAAAAATTAAAATTCACATTATATAGTAGGGTTTTTACATCCCCATTCTCTCAAATGATATTACTTTGACATGGACCTTGAGGAGCACCTTATACCAACAACACTTCCACGACAAGTTGGGATTTGTCTAAGATCTAAAAGTTTTTGAATGTGTTATAGTGGAATCAATTACACAATGAATTTAATGTCATGATGCAAAAAAAATCATGAAAATGGGTGTCCATGGCACTCATATTGTTTCAAAAATGTCTAGTCCTTTTTACAACCACTACATCCATCACTTGCTCAATGTAGTGAGATGTCCAAAGTGTAGATATGTCCTATGTGCAACTCCAACACTAGAAGGTGGTTTAACCAATAAAACCTTTGGTCCTAGTAGAAGTGGGTAAATTTAGTGCCTAGAGATGAAACCCTACATCAAAGCTTCCCTATAGAATTTGCAGGAGGTGATGAAATCCCCCTCACAAGCCAAGTTTGCATAAAATAAAAGATATAATAGAAATAATTTATGGTCTCCTCAAGATCACCTAATACTATTATGAGTTTTTGTGGAGTTCTTCAAGTGACATTATTTCTATGCCTTGGACTAGGCATTCTTGAAATAAGGATGGTTCTTTTGATTTTAAAATTTCCCTAAAGGGGATGGATGGAAGAGCATAAATGCAACATCCCTCTTTTTACCAATTAATTAATTAATCACCTATTGTATACAAACTTGACAAATGAGTTTAATTTTAAGCACCAAATAAGAGATTAGGTGATGTTATTTTTGGCCCTCGGCCATAATTGCTAAAATGGTAAAAGATTCATAAAAATGGCCGCATAAAAAAAATAAAAACCTAAGTTTATTTTAAGCCCAAATTAAAGATTTAAGACTTAGCCTATATTCATAATTAAAACACCAAATTTAAAATGTTAAAAGAGTTATGATGTGTTTTAAGCACTAAATGAAATGTACCTAAGACTTAGATAAATCTTAGGTTCATTTTAAGTACTAATTTAAATGTGTGAAATCAAGCATGTTCATTTTAAACCCAAATGAAAGTGTGTTTGGTTAATCAAAAGCATTAAAACCAACTTCCAAACTACCCCCTCAACTTGAAAAAACACAATTATAAGGGTCTAATTTGAATCACTTCGGAGTTTGAGTAAATGACATTAAGAATTTAGATCTTAGGTTGATAGTTGAGTTCAGTTGATAGTCAAGTTGGGTTGACAGGTGAGTTGAGTTGACATGCAAGTTGGGTTAGATAAGCAAGTTAGGTTAGACAATCAAGTTGGGTTGACAGTCGAGTTGGGTTGGATAGTAAAGTTAGGTTGACAGTAAATTTGGGCTAAGACAAAGCTAAGTTGGGTCAAGATAAAACTAAGTTAGGGTGAGGCAAATCTAAGTCAAGGCAAGCTAGAGCTGAGTCAGGGTGATTTAGAGCTGAGTTGAGTAGATCCAAATCTAATTTGGGCTAAGCCAAATCCAAGTTGAGTTGAGCTAGAGTTGAGTTAGGCCAAGCTAGAGTTGAGTTGGGCTAAGCCAAAGCTGAGTTAGATTGAGCTAGAGTCAATTTGGACCCAGCCAAAGCTTAGTTGGGCTGAGCCAGAGCTGAGTTGGGCTAAGCCAAAGGTGAGTCAGGATGATTTAGAGATGAGTCAGGCCAAGCCAATGTTGAGTTGGGCCAAGCCAAAGCTAAGTTAGGGTGATTCAAAGTTGAGTTAGGCTCAGCTAGAGCTGAGTTGGGCCAAGCCAGAGCTGAGTCAAGGTATTTTAGAGCCAAGTTAGATTGATCTAAAGTTGAGGCTGGTTGAGCCAAAGTCAAGTTAGGCTGAGCTAGAGTTGAGTTAGGCCAAGATATAACCAAATTAGGTTGAGCTAGAGCTGAGTTAGGGTGATCCAGAGTTGAGTTAGGCTAAGCTAGAGCCATATTGGGTTGAACTAGAGTTGAGTTGGGTCGAGTCAGAGCTGAGCTAGGTTGAGCCAGATCTGAGTTGGGCTGAGTTGATAGTCTTAAGAAAAAAACTATGATTTATAAAAAGGGGCTTTTTTACACAAATTTTTAATTTCTTTGCTTTCATACTCCAAGATCCTAAATGACAATGGTTGTAGGTTGATTTTAGAGGCTTTATGAGCAAATTTATGGGTTTTGGTCCCATTAGGTGTGCCATTATGTGAACTAATAATTTAACTCAAGAGAGGATGGTTTGTATTGTGTTAGTCCCAAAATGAAAACAAAATGAAATAAACACACTAGCATAACATATATAGGCCTAGTTACTAGGGAAAGCTGAGTTAACAAGACTATAATGGAAGACACAACTAAAATTCAAAATAAACCTTATTTTACCTTCCTTGGATGCTTCAAAATTCTTATTTTAGTGGTTTGCTTAGTTTTTGCTTATGAAGTTTGCATCAATGAAAGCTTGGCTACTTCCATATTTCCTTGGTGCATTGTGGCTTTGGCTTGGCTTGGCTCAATATTTGGACATAATAACACTAATTTGCATGAGATTTTGGAATCAATTTAGCATTATAATTTTTCATTATCTAAGCTTAAAATTCAATAGGTAAGGCCTCTTATTTATATATTTTTGAGATTGGTCAGGATTAACCATGACTGTCCATCTCAAGATTGAGATGTGTGGTCATGGATTAATTTAATTATATGATAAAAATATATAAATATCCCTCATAATGATTTTGGAAGAATGGGCATTGAATAGGTATGGGAGGCATGAATCATGATATTTGTGGCATTTATGACCTAAGGATGTCTTCCCAAGAAATGAGGTCACTTGATGATGAAGATATTCAATATTCATTTCCAAAAATAAATTATTTAACAAATTTCATGTAATTATTAATTAGTATCTAATTTGGTTTAATTAGCTCTTAAGCATGTTAAGCACTTTGTGCATAAATTACTCAAATTGATCAGAATACCTTGTTATTGGCCTAAAATTTGACTAGATTGGAATTAAGATATGATGTCAACTGTGTTGGATCCATTATCCCATTTAGGATGTTGCTAACACAAAATAATAAAGGCATGTGTCTCATGTAAGAGATTTGATAGAAAGGAGAAATCCAGGGCACCTAGGTGTAAAATTAGCATTTTGACTCAAAATGATCTGATTAAAGTTAGTTGGCCCTTAAAATGTATTTACCCATTTAGTGACACCCTATCCAAAATTGGCACTTGAATATATCAATTTTAACTCTTTTAATGTTCTTTAGTGTTTTTAGGCCAAATTATGCATTTTGGTGGAAATTGGTCAAAAGCCTATTTGGAGGTTATAGTGGCCAATTTTAGGTGTCTATAGAAGCAATCCTATATCTTATCAATTTGTCTCAAAACTACCTTGAATCTCTCAACTAAATCTTTACTATAATAAATTAAGGTTTGTGTACAACCACTTATAATGTTGCATCACTTATTCAAATAAAATATAATATAAACAAAGAAAGAAAAGTAAATTGAAAGGAAAGTAAAGAACCATAATTATATATATTTTACAAAGAATTTAGATGTGGTATTCAACTGAGAATTCATTTGAGGTGCCAACCATTAACATGGAACTCCAACACTCCACCTTCCAAATCTCTATGAAGAATGTGTCCTATCTAACTCTAATATCTATTTATATGATCCAATCCACAAAGGATTTGTCTTTATATGATTCTCATTTTCTTCATGCCAACTGTTACAAAGCATTACTAAATCACCAAGCTAAAAATAGTATTTTTATTACCTTTTATCAAATAAAATGTTCATTTTTTCATTAAAATTCAAGAAATTATCATTTGAACTTCTTTTGATTTCATCCATCTCAATGATCTAATTGATCCTTTCAACAAAGGGATCGAGTCATTCTTCATTCATTTCTTGTAAAAATTGAAAGGTTATAAATTTAAGATTGGTAGGCAATAATGCATTCAATTCATACATCATCTTAAAAGGACTCTTACATGTGGATTTATTTGGAGTTATCATATCTACTCATATGGAAAATATAAGGCTTTCTCACTAGTTTATCTTTTTTTTTAATTTGAGAGTTCTCCTCACAATTTTTATCAGATTTTTATTTTTAAACTTAGCTTGTCCTTGTCATTCAGGTTATTAATTTGAATCATAGTTCATATTGATGCAAAACCTTTCACATATATCCAATAGAGGCCTTACTCTAAAATACATGACATTATCAGAATTGTTTTTTTAGGCACCTTGAACCTTTTAATAATGTTGGTCTACAATAAATCCATCACCACCTTGTGAATAACATTCTTAGTTTATAAAACTTCCACCCATGTTGTGAAGTAATCAGTGGCAATCAAAATCCACTTGTGTTAAGAACTATATGTGTCACATATTTCACAAATAAAGTCCATTCCTTTAGAATGGAGCTTCTATGATCATAGGTTTAAGAGGGACAATCTCAAAATCCTTCATTCTCCCAATTAATAGTTGACATGAATCACATTTTATTACCATTTTAAACACATATTTAAACAATGAGGGCCACCAATAAGCAACTTTGATAATTTTATGAGATGTAAATTTCACTACATAATGACCTCTATAAATCCCATTGTAAAACTCTCTTAGTAGCTTTAATGTCCTGTATTCATTAATGTATCTCATGAAGATTATCTTAGGATTCTTCTAGACTAATCCATTATTGGTCAATACATGTTTTTTGTAATCTATCTTTAGAGTTATTTGCTATGAATTTTTCAAATCAAGGTGAAAAAATATTATTTAAATAATATATAATGTCCAAATACAAAAGTGTCTCACTTAATTCATCATTTTCTATAGTGATATACCCCTTTGAAGTGTTTATCTTGGTAATATTATGATTGGAATTTTTCATTAATTTGGATAGTCTATGCCACCTCATGAATTTTCTAGTGCACACCTCAAGGTCAAACTCTTTCACTTTAAATGCCCATCTACACCTTTTTATTGATATATCTAATTGGGATAATATTGCCTTGACCATGGTGTGGGGAATGAATGTCTTTACTATGGAACTCAGAATATAAGATATAAATGATTTCATAGTATTAACAAATATTTAAGCTCATAATTCTTAATTATTTTCTTGTACAATACAATGGGATGCTCATTCCCATATGAGTTATTCTATAGTAAGACAAAAACCATTGTATATAGGGAAGCAATAGAAAATATAAGTTTGTTGTAATCTAGGCTCACCAATATAGGGGCCTACTTGAGGGATTCCTTGATGTTAATAAATAACTAATTAGGATCAACAGTCCATTAAATGATTTGATACTCTTGTGATTAAGATTGTGGTCTGTAAAAAATTGAGACAAAATGTCTAACAAAGTTAATATGAACAAAAAATGATTATATACATTTTTTAAAACATGAAATAAAGATTCCATATATTACCTTTACTCTTTTTGGATCTATCATTACTCATTAATTTGAGATAATATGACTCAATAACTTTCCCCTTTTCACACAAAAGACACATTTTTTTGGGTTAAGGGATATCACATATTCTCTACATATCTAAAAAAATATTTTGAGGTGCTCCATGTAGCCTAAATTCCATTTTGAAAAAATAATAATATCATCCTAATAAACAACCATAATCTTGTTAATCAAACCAATGAACATATAATCCATTGATATTCAAAATATTTGCCTAACATTCATAAGTCTGAAGGGCATATCCTCACATAAACATATGTGCCTCAAGGTGTTGTGAATGTTATATTATGTCTATTTAACTCCTTATAAACAACATGGTTATATATGGAGAATTTGTCTAGCATTGAAATTAATTTTGATCCTATCACCTTTTACAATAGTTGATCCATGTTAGGTAGAGGATTTTTGTCTTTTAGAGACATCTTTTTCAAATTCCTAAAATATACACAAAATCTGAAATCTCCATTTTTCTTCCTCACTGGGATAAGGTTTACAACCTACAAGGTATACTTTACATATTGAATGAACCCACCCTCCTTTAATTTATTCAATTCTTCTTTTATTTTTGTTGCCAATGTGGGATCAGTGGTTTTTTATTCTACTTTAAAGGTTTTATTGGATCACATGATAGAACTTATATTTTTTGTAGGCTTTCAAATCATAATATGACCATGTCAAAAGTCTCTATACTTTCTTAACATTTTAATAAAATATTTGAATTCATCATACTTAAAGAATCTTCCAACAAATGTTGGTTTAGACAAAGTGGGTTTTCCCAAATTGATGTCTACAACATCCTATAAGGTTGAGTCAATA
>JARHVA010000944.1:1987500-2087500 GCA_037957365.1 Torreya grandis
GTATTAGGAATTTATTTCTCAACATTATTTTTATCAGGTCTTATCTTTAAAGTGGTATTTTTTATTTATCATTTAGTTTATCATGTGTTCATCCTCTCTCCTTATTGTGTGGATGTTCTTGAAGGTATACCTTGATTTGTAATGGAGGCAAACCTCTCTCATTATAAGCCAACCTATATGATAGATAATTGAATTCTTCCATGAGATTTTATAATTTCTCATCCATGCTCAAGGATGTTTTTTTAATTTATTTATATAAATTCAACAAATTTAGCTCTCTCATTATTTTATCCTTTCATACCATCTAATATTATTTTCAATATGCATTTTTATAACATAGGTTTGTCATAAATTTACTACTCCCTTGACTTTGAGGTAGAATCCATATTTGGAGTCAAATGCATCACAAAATGAATAATAAATTCCTCTCCACTACACCTCACATTATTAAGGACCTTGAGAATAATATTATTAAATCTACTATTAAAATATTTCACACTTTTATTTACATGCTTATTTATTTTTTAAAACTCACCTATTAAAATTATTTCCTTATGTCCCCATACTAGAGCTTGAATGTTTTTTTTGGTCTCATGCCACAAATCAATGTTATTATTAGGAAAGTAATTGAACCACTCCCATTTATATTCCTACAAGGTGTGAATTAAATGGTTTATCATGATATTTCATATACAATTTTATAATCATTAGTAATAGTGGTAAAATTTCTCAAATGTTGTTCATTTAAGACTACACTATTCCCTTGAAACTTAGGAACATTTTTCTCATAGTATTTGGATCCTCATTTAGATATCCTTGTGTCTTATATAAATGTATTTTTATATACCTATTATCTAAAATTAAATTACAAGGATTCCTTACATTTGGATTGGGATAAGCTACATGGTAGCTAGTCATATTTATAACTCTTTCTTAATTTAACATTGTGTTAGGGCTACATTTATGAATGGGGAAATTATAATTTAAAGGTGTGGGAATTGGAGTAGTTGGATAATGATAATCAAGGATATAATATTATAAATATAAACTAATTAATTAAGGATAAGACTATGACAATATTTGCCTCTAAAATAGGGGAGAAGAGAAAAAAATAAAATTTGGTTCAAGGGTTGTGAGCTCAAGATCATTATCAAATGTGAAGGATTGAATTCTATGATTTAATTCCTTACCTAAAGGCTAAGAGCAAATAGGATAAGGTGAATAAATCACAAATGGATCTTACATTGAAACTTCTTTATCACTATTTAGAATGGCACCAATAGTATTCATAGTAATAAGATAATCAAAATAATTATTTTGTAAATCCATAGGTTTCCACACTTATTTTCCTCTAAGTGAAAGTTTAATAATAATTAGTTATGGACACAAATTATTATAAATATTTGTTTTGAATGAATAACATAGGCCCACCATCTTGACTATCTAGACCAGGGATGGGTAATACACAACAACTATTCAAAATTCAACTTGGAATTGAAAATTTTAAGAAATGATTTGGTTCATAACCATAAAGTATTCACCAATACCATAAATATATACTCAAATTGGATAGACATGCTTGATTTATTATAAATGAAAATAAATATGTCAATGCATTAATAATTAGGAGTATATTTAATGATCAGTGACCTAAATACTCTTCAAAAATGATACCAAAATTTTGGCATAAATTATATGGGAAAAATATGAGAAAACCCACTAATGTGAAAATAAGTTCTAAAATTAATAAAGGGACAAATTTTCATAAAATGAAAATAATTTTGTATTCCCTATAAATTGTGCCAATTTTTTGGATATCATTTTAGCACCATTAAATATCCTTGAGAAAATAAGATAAATGGTGTTAATTTCATTTTGGTGTGACCTTAATTAATTATTCTCAAAATACAAGTGTTACTTGAAGTAACAAGTATAATAAGTGACCTAATCTTTACTCTTTTGGATCTACTAGGCCAAGTGGAAAGTCCATACAATGGTATAAAATGTTAATATTATGTAAAATAAGCTCTAAGGAACATACATATAGATAATATACAAGGCCATTATGGTTATCTCACTCAATTTTACTATCACTAGTAACATAACCATGATACTCATGATCTAGACAAAGACTGCAATAAACATGAGTGAATAATGACATTTAAAACATATAGGCTCAATGTTCTTAATGTTTCATGCATACACACAATTTAATTAACTCATATACATAAGAATGCATGATAATGAATACTTTTTATAATTATGTAGAAGGAAAAGTTCACATAGAACAAATTAATAAAAAGGATTATAAAAATGTGATAAATTAATTATGGTTAGTACCTTCCTTCCATTGGGACATGAAGTATTCTCAAAGATTAAAAGATCATTCCAATGAGAACCAAAAGAGACACATAATTTAAACAATTATATAAAATTTTGTATATTTTAGATAAATAAACAAATGACCTACATTGAGATCTTATTACTTATAAAATTGATGCATTGTAGACTAAAAATAATAAATAAATGAAAAAACTTATTAAAATAAGTAACATGATTACACATTAGATCACATAAGGATATTTACAACTTCACTAATCATCTAGACTACATGAAAAGCCTTATATTTTTTACATCAAGTGAGAATCAAAATTTTACAAAACTTTAATCAAATTTCTATAAATATACCATTCTTTAAATTATGAAAGATTGTCACTAATAGAAACATAATATTTTAGAAAAACTTAGATGTATAAGACTAGAAGTTCATTTTAAAGCTAAAAAATCTAGATGAATAATCCATTCATCAATCTATATTTTTTTATGTCATTTAACTAGGATCATTCTATAGAATTTCCCATTGATGGAAAAAAGGAGGACAAGTGTATGCACCAATGTGAATCATGTTTTTATCCAATCATTGTTTATCCTTATGCATAAGAAATTTACTCAAGAAATTCCTTAGAGAATTAATTGAAAATTGGTCAAGGATCTAAAGTTTTTTCTCAAGAGTAATCAATTTTTGATCATACAAAATTAGAGAAAACATAAAATTTACCTAAGAATGAGCCATTTTTAATGTAAATTTGGTTCTCAAAGAAACACAAAATCCACCTTGATAATTAGTAAGATGACTCCTAGAACATGTGCAACAATGTGAAATAATGAGTATCTGTAAGGATGAGCCTCTACAATGACACATGAAATAAAATCCTAATTCAATACCCAATATCTAATCACAATTATCATAAAAATTTGAATGGATTACTCAAAATTTCATTGTGGAAAAATCCATGACACTTAAAGGCCTCTAAAACACATTGTATTTTTATTTTGCCCTTAAAAATAACCCATATGTGAACTTAAAATACATAAAACTTTATGAACGCATTCCAATTCCTTCAAATTTGAGATCATATTGTAGCCATTATCAAGATATTTCTAATGAGACCACCCGTGCTCAAAATGGATCAATAAAACTCAAGTTATAACCAAAAGAATGGATTAGTACAATTTTAGGTGGTATGGTCTATGACAATGTTCATTTTGATAAAATTACATGGATATTCCCATAAAATTTAGGCCCATGTGAATGAAATATTTCCATTGTCCATGTGGAAAAATTTTATGGCTTTGCACTCATAGAGTTCATAGACATACTTGGCCCTTTTTAATTTTTCATGTTCAATCATGTTAATGCATGTGGTCATATTCTATTGTCCATGTGGAACAAATTTCCTAGTATTAATTTAAGCCCTTTGTTCTTTACTTTATTATTATGAATTCTTAGTGATCCATATGGCTTCCTATTAATGGTGCATGAGTGAAACACATGTTTATTTTTGAATGGCCATGGGGCATGTATTTCACATAGGGATACCTTAATCTATTATAATGTGACAATCAAAATTAAGATGTGGTACCTTATAAATGTCCATGCAATAATGAAATCATATAATATATTTTACTTAGGAAATCCACCATGTGGATAAATTTAGGTCTCAAAGAAACACAAAATCCACCTTGATTATTAGTAAGATGCTTCATGAAGCATGTGCAACAACATGAAATTAGGAGAATGTGTAGAGGTGATCCTATGCAATAACACATGGAAAAATATCCTAATTTAATCCCCAAGATACAATGACAAGTCTCATAGGAAATTTAAGTATTACTCAAAATTTCATTATGGAGAAATTAATGACACTTAATAGCCTTTGTAACTCATTATAATTTTATTTCACCATTAAAAACAACACATCTGTGAACTTAAAATATATATATATATATATATATATATATATATATATATAAATTTATGATTTCATTCCAATTCCTTCAAATTTGAGATCATATTTTATTTACTATTAAGAGCTTTCAAATGAGACCACCCATGCTCAAAATAGATCAATAAAACTCAAGTTATGACCAAAATAAATGATCACTACAATTTTAGGTGGCATGGCCTGTGACCATGTTCAATGTGATAAAATGATGTGGATATGCTTGTCAAATTTATGCCTATGTGAATGAAGTACTTCGATTTTCCATGTGGAAAAACTTTATGGATTTGCACTCATGGAGTTCATAGACATACTAGGCCCTTTTGAATTTTCCATGTTCAATCATGTTGATGCATTTGGCCATATTCTATTGGCCATATGGCATAGAGTTCCTAGTGTTAATTTAAACATTTATTTTTTTACTTTATTACTATGATTTCCTAGTGATCCATGTGGCTTCCTCTTAATGGTACATGACTTAAACATATGATTATTTTTGATTGGCCACGAGGCATGGAATTTACATAGGGATAACTTATTTTACTGTAGTGTGACCACCAAGATCAAGACGTGTGGCACCTTATAAATGTCCATGTGATAATGAAATCACATAACATATTTTACTTAGGCAATCCAACATGTGGACCCATCCATGTTTTAATTTTATTTATACTACTTATCATTCACACATTTTCATTCAAAAGCATTCGAGTAGTCCATATGAAAAACTATGATTGGGTCTCAAGTGTGACACTTGGAAACCTTTGGTTGGTCACCTACCACATATTCAATGAGTGATTCCCTACCTTTGATAAATTTCCTCTTGCACAATCTATGCATTTTTTGGATTACACCATTCAGAATAATCCATTTTGTGGTTACTAGTAAGCCATAGGGTCACAAGCTCACAAAGTTATCCTTTACTTCAACATTGCCTTGTTTGAATCACATAAACTCATTATTTTTTATATCTAATTTCTAATTAACTGGAGTCCATGCTTAATCCAAAATATCTTAACTCACCATCCTTTGCCTTTTTTCATGCTTAGTTTCAAACCAAAGACCTCTCATGTGGATGAATGATGTAATGAATAGTTGCACCATGATCACCCACTTATTTTTAATGAGGTCATATACAATATATTTTGGGTTCAAAAGAATAATCTGAAAATTTGTGTTCGATAAGGTTAAAATAATCATGTGAATATTCTTTTATTTTAGTGAATTTTAGACCTAGGTATATGAATGTATGATCAAATGATTTATATTTAATAAAGTGATCCTAGTCTAAGTGGCCATATATAGACTTAAGTTTCAAAAGAATTATTTTGATTGAGTACCAAAAATAAATAAAACTATTGAGTCAAAGGCACAAGACACCATACCAAGGACACCTTAAATAAATGATAAATCCTAAGGGACCTAATGATAGAGACCAAAACACTTCTTAAACCTTGAAAAATATGCATATTTAGAATATCATCATCCCAAAATATTATGGGACATTTTTGGCTCCAACATGTTGGCAAAGCCATACTCGTGTTTCTTTCAATTCTAGGGATGGTTTAAAGATTAGTATTGGTCTTGGGTTGTGGGAATAACATCTAAAGACCTTTTTTACATATAACCCATAGTGGGTTGTATGAAAATTTCAAAAGGAACCATCCTAAATTAAAAATTTGAATCCACCATATGTAAGGGTAAATACAATCCATAATACATGTTTTTATAAACTTGTAGAGTTTGATCTACAACTTTACACATTTTGAATTCTAGAGAGAAAATGTCAAGAGATGACATATTCTCTCCATGTACAAGTTAGTTTATTAGATATATTATTTATAATAAATCATAAGGTGAATGTGAGTTTAATATTTATTGTATCAAAGGGGTATATATAATATGAATAATTGTAGTGAAGCTAAAAAGAAGGCATCATAACTCATCTACAAACCACAAAGTTATTTGTATAATTTTTGAGAATGACCTTTATACTAAAAATTCATGGAAGGAATCAAATATCATTTCCATCATACAAGAAAAAGTTCCAATTTGTGATTTCATGGCTAGTTTATGGAAAAAAAATATATCCATATATAAAAAATAGCCATTGTTTAAGGTGGAAAGATTTTGAATTCCATAAATCTAAGAATTTTTTCCCTATTAGTTGTATCATGTTTGTGATTGAATTTTTTGAAAACTATATATTTTTTTCCACAAAAAGATATTCAAAATCAATACTATCATTTAGAACGAGTGGCCATCATAGTGAAATTATGTTATAGATATACATAACATGATGTTAATGACATGATTCATATTACATATGACAATCTAGTGAGAATGAAAGGGGTTCTTATTAATGTAAGTGATAACACAAAACATGATATGTTTATTATTTTGAGTTTTTTTAAATGGACTTACATAGTGTCAAATAAAATTAAAAAAAACATTGGGTGTGGTTAGATGGTTATGCAAAGCCATTTCAAGTCATCAGAGGTAATAATTATTTGTCATTACAAATATCTATATCTATATTTATTATTATTATTATTATTATTATTATTATTATTATTATTGTAACTATGGGATTTATAATCAAGGTTGGCCTATAACTATGAGGTGAAGTGTTCAAGACCAATTAGGAATGTCACTATACCCCTCAATTATGTGAAACTACCACACTCCACATGTAATGGGTAAATCAGGACTCAAACTCATGAATACCAAGTATCATGAATACCAAGTATGAGATACTTTAAAAAACTGTCCCCAAATAGTTTAGAAAGATCTAGAGGCTATATTTATATTTATTATAAATGTGTACATATATACAAAAACACATATATGCACATATACATACATACATGATAAAACTAGAAATATGCATATAATCATGGCCATGAGACAAAGTATTCATTCCCAAGGTTGAGAATATAATACACCTATTCACCACTCCAAATGAGAAGGACATGATTAAAAATATATTTGGGAAACATCCCACACAATGATGATTTACATATCCTTGGGAGGGGTGTTTATCATAAGTTTCTCATTTTATCAACAGAGATAGTCAATCTAATTCTCGTGTAAGAGGCCTAGTCAACATTTATATAAATTTATATTCCAATATATTAAAATTTGATTGCATACAACATATTTAATATATTATTTTATTTATTATCCATGATTTAAAACTTCCCCCCATGGTTGCATTGATGATTAACTATGAATCCCCTTCAACTATGATAGTCTGTTAGTCTTTCAAAAGTGTAATTTGAATAAATTTTAAGAAGGATCTATCTTTAGAAATATTATTGATATCTAACCCAACATATAGAGATAAAATTACTAGATATTATCTCTCTTGTTCTTGAAAAAAATCACCACTACTATTTGGACTCGTATTACCCTTGGAGGTACCATTAACATTGAGTTTGATACACACCAACACATCTAGACTCTAGAAAATATGGAGCCTAGTAATTTCTCCTAGCATAAAACCAAGCCCATTATCATAATATTTATAAATATATACATTATATAATATGATATATATTATTATATAATTGAGGTTTGATGGTTCCCTTGCCCATTTATTGATTAAAAAAAGGATTACAAGAAATTATGTTCAAAATGGTAACCAACCTCAGGAAACCTAAAAGTAACCAAAGCAATAACCAAAAAACCCACCCTGAAGGACCAACCATCCCAAAAACCAACCCAATAGGGTACTAGATAGACACCCTAGGAGACAAATCCTAGAAAAATAACCAAAATACTAAAAACAAACCAAACACCACCACTAAGAATGATATCAAAGAGAAATAACAAGATCACCACCATCCAGCCACCTACCAATCACCAATGCCACTAACTGAGGGGAGGCCACCACTAGTACCAACACTACTAACATCCTCTAGCATGCTACCAACTCTAAGAACCATATTATTGTGCCTCTTCTATCATCCCACCAATCTAATTCCTTCACTAGTCTCCCCATTTATAGAACCATCTCCCTTCTTAGACACCATTTTCCACATGAAAAAACAAGGTCTACTGGCCCAATTTTTCCCAAAATCTCCTTCCAACCCTTGCATTTTTAAAACATTATCTAACTAGTCTTGCATGTGGCTAGATTCCACCCATCATCAAATGATAGGGTCCACCCCTCACACCTAAGGGGTGTCCTAAGGAATGGGAGTATGCATACTACATAAAGGATTCATTAATTTTACCATTGAGGCCAAATGAGATGCCTTCCTAACACTCATCATAACCACCATAGAATTCATAGGTTTCTTAAGAACATTTATATAGAGAATTAGTATTAATTTTGATAAAGATCTAGGGTTTTGAAGCCAATATTGCATAATTTTTTCATGCTTTAATTTATTATAGAACCAACCCTCTAGATCCCTAAAATCATGAAGGGGGACCAACCCTTGATACTAGTCTCTCAAGAAATATAGAGAGCATTGTTCCTATAGTGCAAAATTTCCCATAGATACTTCCATCCCTATTCTAAAGTCTAGGTAGATAACCCTTACCATAGGTTCCATTTTTCATCCTTATCCTTTGAATCCATAAGAAAATTACCAATAAAGACTGAAAATATCAATGAATTTGAAGGAAAATAAAGACTGAATGCTTTGATTATTTTATTGAACAGCAAAAAATTTATATACAAATAAATATTCAGTTATCCTATAACTGTTGTCATAAATGACTCCATATAATCACCTAACTATTGTTCTTTAGTTAAGATAATCACTTAACTAATGTGTCTAACCTACCACCTAGAATCTAACCAACACTATGCTAACAATGCCCTAACAGTTTGCTAAACTATATAATTAAACAATGTAATATCTCAAATTATGACAACATTCCCCCTTTATTACATTATTTCTACAAACATCATATTTCCAAATAGTGGTCCCCCCTTTATTACAAACACTGTAAGAAGATTTACACTCTCTACGTAGCCTACTCACTTTCTAAGGTGGCATGCCATTTTTGTGGCTTCAAGGTCTTGGCGTCACCTTGGTTTTTCCTTATAGGATTACCAAAAACCTAGAAGTGAGAGGAACACTTCTCTTTGATAACACCTTCAGTGGTTTTTTGGATTATGAGGATTGCCACAAACCCATATGGTTTTCTACTATAGGTTGACCATGAACTTGGAGGGTTGTAGGAGGTTTCTACTACACTTCATTGGTTTCTTGGATTACCACAAACCCTTTTCCAAGAACCAAGTGCTACTTTAGTGCTTTGCTCCTTACAACATTATTTTTTAGGAGGTACCAAATTGGAAAATAATGCTTAGTATTTTATTAAAATACACAATGCAAAACAACAAACACACCAAAATTTGTCACCATAGTAATGGTGCAATCCTATTGTAGGCAATTCATGAGAGGATGCCAAATGTCCTCTAGCCTCTGTGTATCATCCATCCTCTAGTAAAATAAGATCCTTACTTAGCCAATATCTCGATGAAGCTCATATGGATGTCATTTTTGTTTTTTTAGGACAAAACTTTCCTACTGACACATACAACTCAGAATATCGGGTTCACCTGATGAAAAATCCGTACAAGAGATTTTTAATTTTTGAAAATATCAACAATGGACCCATAACAATATTGACTCTAGATGATATACCTTCCCTTTTTTCTTTTTTTAAAAATAATTTTGACTCATAAATTTGACATATCTTAAAATCAAAATTTTGACACTTTTTATATTTTGAACTCTTTTATAAAACATTAAATCTAATTAAAAGACTTTGACTATATCGTTAGGAGACAATACCAAAATAAAAAAACTAATAAATTTTTATGACCTTATTAAAATGACACTTTAAAATTTAAACTAATGACTTAAAGAATTACTTTTGATGACACATAATTGACATAAACTAAAAACTAAGAAATAAAATAGATCTCTAAAAACAATGATCTATCTAATATATACTAACCACCTTTAACTAATATGCAATCCTTATGCAAATTTTTAACATTATGTTGTTGACTCATGTATTCCTAGCATTGAATTTGATAAATGTCATGATTTCCTTTGGTGACTAGTGATTTGATGCACACCATTCAATGTGCTCAAGTTGGGAGACCAGGTGAATGCTACTGTAGGAAAACTCAAAACCCTATTGCTGCTTATAAATGGATGAGAGAAGGTTTCAGTTGAGATTTGATGCAAGCTAGGATATTGCACTATTATCACAAATATGTGATAAATATATAATTTAACTTGTCCAATCCTATGGTATATGTTATGATCTATAGAAGCAATGATAGGTCATGATCCAAATATGCACAACTAGAGGAATATTGAATGCCATGCAGGTTGTTCTTTGTCTATAGGAGATTCTGATAAGCCCTTCTCAGAAGTCTAATTTATGTAGATAGAGATTTAAAAATATAAATATATGGGTTAAAATAAGAGCTAAAACTCTACACCGTCATGCTAGGAATACACACAGATCATCATGGAAATGGAAATCATCAAACCTTCTTATAAAACTAAACATAAACACTTCCACTACATGATCTTATTTTCATATTTAGAGGCAAAGTGTATTGAAACTACCTCTTACAATTCTTATAATCTCATAATGGATCGCTTTGATACCAATGAAGGAAAATAAAGACTAAATACTTTGATTATTTTATTAAACAAGTTTATATACAAAGAAATATTCAATTATCCTATAATCGATGTCATAACTGACTCCATATAATCACCTAAATATTTTCCTTAGTTAAGATAATCACTTAACTAATGCATCTAACCTACCACCTAGAATCTAACCAATTCTATGCTAACAATTCCCTAATGGTTCGCTAAACTATATAATTAAACAATGTAATATCTCAAATTATGCCAACATAATTAACCTTCACTCAATAGGGAATATCCAAAAACATTAATTCAATGAATTCATTAATTACTTGTATAACATTCCTAAATTGTGAGATAAACACCTTTTTCAACCTCTCATCCATCACTCTACCATAGAATGCCATCTCTCTCCTAGTAGCCTTAATTCATAATAAAAATTCACCCAATGCAATCTATAGCATCCATTACATGCCTGCAAACCCTTTTGCCAACCATCCAAAATATCCTCTTACCAATGCAAATGTCAATAACCCCAACACATAAAAATAAAACAATATTTTCATCCTCACATTCAAGCAAAGTGGGCATTGGAATATTACATCCCAAGTGTGGGAATTGAATCCATCACATCCTATGATGGCTTCTTCCATTTATTTATAAACATGAGAATGACCACCAAATCCCAGCCCTTAATAAGAAAAAATAATTGAAATTTATTCCATCCAAGTGCCTTAATCATTATCAATAATTATTTATTCAGCCCATGCTATACCCATGTTAGCTAACTCATGAAAAATATAATTAGTTTTATAGAAATGATGCCTAGCTTCCCGAACACTGATAAAGTCTAAAAAGTCCCATGCCCAACTAAGGATGTTCATGACATTTTATGAAACATCATTTATACTTTGTAATGCTTGAATTATTACCATAGAATCTCCCTCAATCACCATGTGATCAATGCCACACTAAACCAAAAGATCTAACCCTAGCACTAGAGCCTATCTTTCTGCCTCATTGTTGTTTCCATCAATGAGCTTCATTGATGCTATTCTAAATAATGAGCTATCATAATATAATATCACACACCTTTCCCCTAAGGCCCTTGTATTTAACATAGTTCAACCTTCAAAATTTAGTTTGAACACCATGGGGGGTGGGGGTAGGTAACAAATCCATCTTTCCAATATGTCTCTTGTCCTTCAAACACACAACCGATCCATTAACAAGGAATTATATAATATATTAATATTATTATAAATATATTTAATACTATATCAATTATAATTATATATTTATATTATTTTATAAACATAATTTTTTTTTAAAAAATTAATTCTTTTAATATTTATACATATATATTATATTATATTACAATTTAAAAATTTATATAAACATTTTTGAATAAAATATAAATTTACTTTGGGAAATATTATATAAATGACTATCTTACATGAAAAATAAATGTCATGGATTCAAAATAAATAATTTCTCATTTGTATATAATAACATTAAAGGGAGTGTAAATCATGTACTATCCTTTATAACATACAAATAAAAAACTTTTACCATCAACTAGAACCTAGTGCTCATTGTGATCATCATCTAAGATGATATCCTCATGATCATAAATTATCATGATATTTTCATGATCATGATCTATCAGTATAAATGATGATCATCTTCTAATAACTCATTATCTTTATTAGGTTTATACATTGACTAACTATCATAGTCGATATCTGATATCTTGTAATAAGTGACATTATGTACCATGTGGATATGATTAGGATTTAACATTGAATGGTATAGATTTACTTACATAGTTATTGTTTATTATTTTAAACAATTATGGAACTAATGAACAATTATTTGGATGGAATTTATTACTTATTCTTATGAAATTTGAGTTATGATCAACATTAGATAGATAAACATGTTTATATTTCCCATGTTTAGAAAATTGATTTGATGTTATTGATAATGATTATCATATTAGTTGTATATCTGAACTTGGTTTGACATTTTTTTTGGTTTTATTAAATGTATGATTGTAGTACATTTTGTTCCCCTAATAAAGGGAGGATATCATTAGGGAGAGAGATATAGATGCATTACTAAGGATAAGAAAGACAATCATTTGTGTATACATGTTTGAGAATGGCTAATGACAACAATCCTAGTTATAAGACCCTTATAAAAATTGGAAGGATATAAAGTCTTTTAGTTATTTTCTTACATTGTTTATTTTATTGGTCATTCACTGAGCTTGTGACAAATTTTGCTACACATTTTTGAATGTGCTAGGCACATCTTATTTGAATAAATGAAATCATTTAAAGGTCCACAATATCTATTTCTTTAGTTATGGTTTCCAAGTTAGCTTTAAAAAGCATATGAGACGATCCTTAAATTAATTAGGTATATAATTACCATTTATGAATGTAAATTCATACATTATTTACATTTATAGGTTTAGTAAACCTAGTCAATGTTCTATGTAGATAATGCATTTAGGGTTTTTTAAAATAAAATACACGAGGAAATAAATATCATTAGATTAATGAATTTAACACATGATTATAACTCTAAAGGTGTGGAATCTACTTAATACGAGTTGATAATACCTGTGAAAGCCTTCAAATATTTAGTATAATAGTATTATAAATATTAAAATGGAAAAAATAAAATTGGTACCATATAATAAAAACTAAGAGTTTATTATAGTTTAGATAAGAATAACTAAAATACATAATCTATGGAGTCCTTTTAATACATTTTCATTACTTATGACCCACTATTATTGAAAACATATAGCGATTATCATTGAAATGAATTTTAAAATAAAATCAACATGACAATAAATAATGACATTTTTTTAATTTGATAGGGTAAAGTACATGTTTTACAAGGATCATATAATTAGATAGTTTTTTATTTGATAGGGTAAAACTTCTGAAAAAAATAAAAATAAACACAACAAAACAAGCTACTCCTCTAGACTGAACTAAAAATCAGATAAACTTTTGACAAAAAACCATTAAAACCAAGTAAGTCTTAAACTAAGCTTTAGCTAAAAATATAGAAAAAAAATAGATAAATATTTTAGTCTAATATTAAGAACTTTACTCCTCAAATCCAAATTAATCCACTATAGTAACTAGACCAATGCTTTCCTTATCCTCTTTGATTTTTACTTTTGTTACTTGTCTTCAGGTATATTTTTCTTAGGCCTTCCTTCTTGTCTATTGCATCCTTATTTTTACCTAGAGTATTGGGGGAATATCCCACTACCTTAATCTGGATTAGGCCACATTTGTTTCCATTTTTGATTTTAGATGAACTCTTAGTGTTATTTTTACTCTTGGGAGGAGCTGTGACTAGGGCAGGTTTCACCACCATCCCTTTCTCCTTCTTTTGAGTTATAGTTTTTCCCCCACCAGTTTGAAGACTAACACCCCTAGATCTGTAAATTTCCAATTAATTTTTTATTTTCTTATCCTCACCCTTTAGGGTGTTCTATTCTTCCATTTACATCATGATGATCCTTCCCTGATGTTCTAACTTATCCTTAAAATCCATCAGTTTTAGACAATTAGTTGAATAGAGGTCCACAATTTCTTTCCTCTCATCCTTCTCCTTAGCTTCATCTATTTTATTGGATTCTTTAAGAAGTGACTAGAAGTATTATATCTTATTTTATGTGTTCTTCTTTCTTCCCTTTGGGGATCTTAAATTCATGGGTTTTGTATTTTCCAATTTTAACCTCAGTTACAAACTCCACCAAGTGATTAATTTCATAACAAGTTTCATCTAGTGTTTTTTAGAAGGTTATAGGCTTTTTTCCCCATCTTCCTCTATCTTATATGGGTCTTAAGAGTTTTTTTCACTTCCCTCCTCTGCTATATACACCTCCTTCCCCTTCAAGTACTCCATTCTCTTGGCAATGAGGAAAATTAGACACTGATGAATAAGGTCTCTTGAATAATTTGTTTGAAATACAATCATAATTATATTGATAAAATTGAACAATAAATTTGTAAAAATAATTCTATCTCCCTTAAAGTGGTTCTTTAATAGTAAATGGTGGGAGAATAGGACATGAAATTTACCTTCTAACTTGGTGTACTTCATGATCTACAGGTAGATGCCTAGAAAATACTATGGTAGATCCACCTTTAAGAAGCCTTTCTTCTCAATGATGATTTCAAATTCTAATTTGAAGAACTTATTCATAAGCTCTTGTTTTTTATGTTTGTCCTTGAATTCCTTGGTACCAATACAACTCATACTAGTCACTTCCCCAATCTTTTCTTCTGAAATGTTCATCTCCACCTCTCATACACACTTTGCATTGGTTCCATCCTAGATTAAAGTCCTTGAAAACATCCTCATCATATCCAACAATTATTTTCATAGGCATAACTATGAGTAAGTTGAAAAATTGAAATGGGATTCTCTACACATAGTGCTCAATGCACAAAAATTAAAAAGGCCAGTATATAATGAAGAAAATAAACATTGATTTATGGTGAGACTGAACTTGAATAAATAGAACAAGAGTTAAAACTATAGTTATGATGAAGAAATTCACATCTTGAAAATTCCTTTGGACATGACTTAATTTATTATAACTATCATCTTGAGAATAAATGAATCAGCATTTGTATAAACAATTTTTGATCAACAATGAGGAATATATATGGCTTAATAGCCATTTATAATTAGTATAAATTATGAGACAAGTGAATAAGATATATAATATATGGAAAATTGAACTATGAACATGGTGTATTAAATAATAAATAATGGAAGTATGAACATTAAATGAATTATGATATGTTATAGATGAATAATTATTATATTTAATGAAATTAAATTTACCACTATTTAAAATAAATGATCTTGTGCCAACCATGATGTTGATAATCTTGAAAAATGGTTAATGGTAATACGATCATCTGATAGAAATGTGATATTGTGTTATGATACATAATGTTATATTTAAACAATGAATCTTAATGGGATTAATATTAAATTTAAACATAGAGTACAAAAAATGTGCTAGACAGGATTAGGGTTTGCCTGAATCCATCCATTTTAATTTTTTTAAGTCAAATTATAAAACATGGAAATGAATAATTCAATGGCTCACTCATATTTTGCTTGGCTATTTCTCTATAAAACCTTTAAATATAAATCTATTAAACTTTAACAAATATAATTCTTGTGACTGTAATCTTAGTAGTCCTTATGATCCTTTTAAAGAAACAACTCAGACATTTTTACAAACATATTTGTGTGCCTTCTTACGGAGTTTATTATTTGAAACCTTTCTATAATATTATGTTTGAGACTTAATTTTTAATGGAATAAATATTGTTCCCTTTATTTATCTAAAATGAAACCCTAACTCCACTTGATTTATTATATTATTTCCTAGATGATCTTCAGTGAAGTATGAGGGTAATACCATCTCATGTGGGTGGTATGGGAAAATTATGTGTTGAATTATCCCTTGTTCAATTTTTAGAGATAATTAATGTGTTCATTTTATAAATATCATTATGTTGATATAATACTACTAGGATGGGTGGGGTTCGGTATAACTTAGGGATTGAGTGTGAAATTAGGGATGTAAATACTACATGGGTTTATGGAATCCATTAATTACATATTGAATCTAAAATTAGGAGTAAATTACTTATTTGAGATGCAACAAGGTGGAGTAATTTACTAATTATTATGTCCATAAACATTTATACTTAATTTTAGACACTAAAAATTGGTATTAGAAACTTAGAAACATTAGTTTTGACATATCTTCAGATACTTGGACATGTGTGTGCACATTAAAATATTGTGTAAAATTTCCCTTATCCATTTCCCTTTCTATTATCTTAGACTATCAAATTTTATATCATTCATATTCAATATCAACCTAATTTTTTAAATAACACTATAATCCAAAGTAGGTTGTCACCATATTTTAGATCATTGATTTTACCTCTCTACATAGTGTCAGTAACATTTGGATGCTTTTAGTTTTCTATAGGTGTCCACCTATACTAGAACTATTTAGGGATACTAAAAATATACTTTTCAAATTCAAACTTCTCACTTCGATCAACATATACATGTTTCATATGTTATTTATAGATGGAAATAGTCAAGTGTCATCTATAAATATAAATTAGGCCTAAGGTTAGACTCACTTGGAAATTACTTTGTCATCCACTCTCTAAATGAAAAATATCTTGATAAATATATTTGAACTCCATTGAGGAATTATAACAAAATAATACATAACTAAAACCCCTCAAAGGATTAACACTAGAGCTAAGTTTGAAAACTAAAATTAGGTCAAAGTTTCATGTTGTCAAGTGTCCAAAGTAAATAATGAATTATAGAATGATCATGATGGTGCACACACACATATATATGGGAGAAATATGTGTGTTTTGGTCCCTCTTTATAGCATTAGAATGTAATAAATATTCAACCACTTAGCATGGAATGGTTTGGAATTTATAACCCATTTTTCCAAGTCAATCTAGTGTCAAAAATGAAGCTAAGGTTTTAACACAAGGAGAGGAAAAAACATGATTTGCACATAGAATCAATGAAAGAAAATACATAAAAATTATCTACAGAGGTAGATACAATTATATGAGGTGGAATAAAACCACACAATTAACCTAGACAATGTTTTTGGATAGAGGGAAATATCATTTACTACGAAGGTCTAAGCTTTGTCAACAATGTCCTAAAAAGTTTTAAGGTTTTGTTTCCTAATATGAGAAATTACAAAGATAATACAAACCATTTTATATATTATTGATGCATATAGTGAGTATCACAAAAAAATAGGCTATGTGCATCTATTCTTCGTTGTCTTGTAAATTCTAAAAATAGTAAGTGTAATATCAACCTCTCTTTTATATTTAAAATTGTATGTTAAATGTCATATTTTATATAATCTAAATTTTAAAAGTATTATATTTTATATTTAATAATAAATAAATAAATCAAGTGAACTTAGTATTGTTTTTAGTGTATAAAACCCTATGTATTTATCCTTTAGGGTTGCATCTTTCCTTCTTAAGAATTTACATTTATTACATTAGAGTTTAGATCTAATTTCTTATTTTCTCCTATTTTCACATAATCATGATATAAGTTATAATTAATCTTGTTGCACATAATGGAAATTATTATATTTATTTTCATGATAGATTTGATAATATAGATAAATAATAATTAATATCTTCAAATGAATCCACACATGATTGATGCATTTTTACATGTCATTAGAGATGAAAATTAAAAACTTGCTAAGGAACATACATTTGAGGAATGAAATGTTAAAATTTTAAATGATTCTTATCAACATTTCATAGGTATGAATTCTAGAATATGTTTTTAGACTACTACTCCTACTGATATGTTTCATGTGTCTACACCTATGATTACACATGTGATGCCCACCTATGGTGTACGGGAAACACATGTTAATCTTCCAATTTCTATGCCTATTTCTACACAACATACTTTTGTAAATCCTAGGTTTACTACTCTTGTAAAATCTTCTATTTATAATCATTATTCTATCCCTAATACTCAAGCAATTATCCAAACTCATCTCAGTTTTCAAGACAAAGTTTCCCAACAAAAATAAGGTTCTCCTAAAATAGGCAATTCAACTAATTCTCAAGCATTAATACACAAAGATTTGGCCCTATAAATTTATACTTATTCTTTACCTATAGGTTTTTTATATACATAAGATTACACCATACTATGATAAAGGTGTCTGATCAAATTCTAAGAGCCTTCCATGTAACATGTTTATACTATGCATCTAATGATAATTTATTAACAAAGATTTTTCCAATGAGCCTTAAGGACTATGATTTGTGATGGTTTTATGACCTTAATATCAAATCGGTACATGATTTAAATAATTTGTATGATTAATTCATAGTGTAAATTTCTATCATATTAGTGATAAGGTCTATTATGCTTGAAATAAAAAAGTCAAGTAAGGACCTAATGAGCCCATTATTGACTGTGTGCTTGGTTATAAGACTATGCTCTCTAAAATGAAAAATTTAATAGATGATAACAAATTATATATATATATATATATATATATACACACACACACACACACACACACACACACACACACACACACACACACACACACACACATGAGTTCATTATGTTGAAACATTTTCAATATTTTGATGATTTGCATCATATTGTAAAAGACTGTGAAGTTAAGCTACTTGAAATGAATGAGCTAATGTATGTATCTAACCCTCCAACATCTTCTAATTCAAGTTTAAAATTAACCCATATTTCTATTCTAAGGTAAATTATACTAATAATGAGGCCAAAACAATAGTTAATGTAGTTTTACAATCTACTCAAAGGCTTGTCTTATCAAGTCTTTAAAAGAGGAAATTTACATGATTATCGAAACCCCCCCCATAAAGTGTTATAAAAGCTACTTAAGTGAAACCTAATATGTATCCCTCCACTAATGGAGGTTGATATGATAAAGGCACAACCTAATTGGTTCAATATCAATGCATATTATGACTAACATAGATGTGTAAAAAATTCTACCAATGAATTTTATGGTTTGAGACATAAGATACAAGATTTAATTGAGGACAAAACTATTGAGTCAATAGTTTTAATGCATCTATGAATGATTTTTATGCACAACCTAATGTGAATATTAATATTTTTTCATTTTTTAAAATCATGTGTCCCAAGAAACTAACATTAATTTTTAAGTGCATATGACTTACAATGTGTATCCTTGTCCTACTTCTTATGCTTATCTAACTAAGGAAGATTTTCTCATAAAAAATATTAATGGTACACTTATACGCAATTTTTTACAAAAACCTAAAATTACATTATATTAAAATGTAATTATTGATGATGATTCTAATAATGTGCCATTATTCACACATGCTTTCATTGATTCACATCTTATACAAGTGAGATGGTGGATAATAGGTCAAGTGAAAACATATGCACTATAATAATACTTACTAGTCTTGGGTACACAAATAGATATTTTATTGGTATAACTATTAGAATGAAAGGATTAAATGGAAAGATAAAAAACCATTTTAGGAGAATTTTATATGGATTTTAACCATTGCTACTTGGTTCTTGGTTTTTCCTAATACTAGGGCATTCGACATACTATTAGGACATCCATGAATATATAAGATATGTGTAATACCATCTTTAGTACATTAATGTTTCAAGTATATCCATAAAAATAAAATGGTTAAGGCTTTAGCCATTGCATACTCCATTCAAATAGAGACATTTAATCCAGTCTCTCCATTGAAACCCATTGTATAACTTGTACATGTTCATCCTATAAAAGAAAATTAGAGATAGATGACTGATCATCCTTGAATACTAGTTCTCTAAATTCCATTTTATAAGATGTATATTGAAGTTTAGTATACATTACCTATTCCCTCATGTCCTAATATATTATTTTAGGCTATTATACATATTCCAAAATGAAAATAGCACATTTTCCTATTATACAATAAAGTCAATGAGTTATTACTATTACTAGAGATACATAATGTTTAAATGATCATGTTGAGTATGATGATGAAAATGGATATATTACCACACATGATCAGTATCCAATTCAAATAATTATATAAAAGTTATTCATTTCCTATGGTGTGTGACATTCACATTGATTAATTCTTGTCCCACATGTGAACACCCCCTTGATGGGATCATTGTTAGTATATGCATAAGAATTAAAATTATTTGTCATAAAAGAGGAAATAATTGTATTTGTGTCAAAAAGAGGTCAAAAATTCACCAATAAGAGGAATTATTTGTATAAGTTGTAAAAACACCTTGGTTTATAAAAGAATGAGCACCATAAAGGATAAGTAGAGAAAATAATATAGAAATTATAATCCATTCTTCCAATAGATTTTTATCCCATGGCCTCTTAGCCATGGGAATGTGCATCTAAAATATATTAATGGAGATATTCACATCTAGTTTTTTATTGTCCATCTTGTTGTATATTCATATATGTTCTTTCATTGATTCATAGACTTGTTATTTAACATGTAAATATGGCTCCATTGGATTTACTATTCTACAGCTAAAAATGGTGTGGTTGTTATCTAATTTGAATCTAGGCATAGAATAAATACATGTATACTTCAGTTTGATAGGGGTATATATTTTAATCCTTCAATTTGAGTTATTTTGTGTTAGATTTGGAGATTTTTTTTATGAAATTTAGAGCAATATTTGCATGGAGTTATATGGTTCGAATCCCATTACATCTAAATGGATTAGTTATGATATATTTAATTTCAATATGTTGTTATTGGTGGTAAATTGGATAGAGGTAGATATAGCAAGCCTACAAAACAATTTTTAGACTTACCTCAGATTCTTAAAAAGTGGAGGTGATAATGATCACAATTATGAGGAATGACTACAGTATGTGTTCATTAACAGATCTGATGATATATAAATTAGGGTGAGGTAATATGCATGAATTAAAGTTGGAGGTGTTAGTGAATATTTTATCATTTCATGAGGAGTTTTGGGATTATATGGGATGGAAGGATATATTTGAGAGTATCCTGTAGATGGTGAGATAGAGAATATACAATTACTAGATTTTGCAAGTACAAATAATCAAATCCCATTCATTATGTCCATTATTTAATGTTATCATGAAGAAGTGAGAATTATTGTCTAAAATTACTTTGGACCTCTCACAACCCATTGATGTTCCTATTTTCATCTAATTGTGCACCCTAGGACATTTTATGAAGCTCCCTCAATTTGATGTAATATTGAATCATCTCTCAAGTTTGTGGGACCTTGTAGGAGAGATGAATCTCTAGGATTGAAAGGTATATCTCCATGAATTCTTCTCTAAGTGTCTATCTCCTAACCTAATGCTTGTTTATGAAAATATTTAAGAGTTTTCATAAAATGAAAACTATACTAGAGAGGTGATCCACCAAGATATATCCCACAAACTATCATACTTTTACTAAGAAAAAATGCTTTCCAAGATGAATTCCATGCATTGAAGGATCCCAACATAGTATTTCAATGTGGAGGTAGCATACTTGAGACAATCAATAAGATACTTGACCTAGGGGTAGGTTGCACACCATAGAGACAATTACATACTTTTAAGAGAGCTTGGTACATTCAACACACTTCACATGATCTGTTAACATCAGAACTCTTGCTTAAACATGAAGGATAAAGGGAGTAAGGATGATACTGTCACTTAGATCCAATATACGTCACTCACACACTTAGACAAAAAGTTCATGAACATAGAACTGGACTTGTATTAAATGTTTAAAGATAAAGTGTAATTTCATATTAGCAGGGCTTCACCGTACCAACTATGTATATCTCTACAATAGCCCAAATGGCTTTATTTATAGAACTTGGAAGAAGAGAGAGATAAGAGAAGTTGAAGAGGCACAAGGGCAAGTGTCCAAAGGTGAAAATAAGATACAATTCATGTGGATGAGAAATAAACGGAGTTATAAAATTGATTTACACATCATTGTATTCCCAAATAAGCCTCTTCTCCAAATGTGGCATAGTAATCTTCCTGATCATTATTTCTTGTGCAATTACATTCATGATGGACTTCGTTCTAAGCAAGCTAGGATAAGTGTGTTCTATATTTTGATGAGAGGGAGTTACAAAAGTGATTCCACCTAAATTTGGAGTTTTCTTCATCATGAAATTCTCTTACACAAAATCTATCTTCACCTATCATCAAGATCACTCTCCAATACACATTCTTGACACTTGGAACAATAATCTTTGTATCCTTCCTAACTAATCCATACCAAGGGTCTTGTGACACATTTTTGGACACCTAATTTGTTTCACTTCATTAGAAACATCATAAAAAGCCACCAAACTTGAGTTTCCACCTTGTCCACTATGTCATTCTAGATGTCAATTTAGATAGGCTAAATAAAGAGATCTAGTAGAGAAATTTTTGAGTATTTCCAAGGTATAAAAATGGAATTAAGGGTTGCATCAAGTCTCAATATAATTCCTCAAGTGATTGGCATCTCATGGTCATCTTCAAGACCTACAAAACATAATAAAATGTCAAGAAAACCTACTTTTTGCTTCACTTGTATGGATTCCATACAATAAAATTAAATGTATTTTAACCTCATGGAGTTTTCAACAACTTCTCTTTTATCCTCAAGGTCAAATTCTTTCATCTAAATGTACTTTGAGCCTAAATTCTCCAATCAAGTCCTTATTGAGGGTTTTGAAGTGATTTTCATTCTCAGAATTCATTCATACCCATGGAACATTAGAGTTATAATAAAATACCAATTATTTATCCTAAATAAGATCCTTCATCTTCATTTAATGGCTCAAGCTCCCATGTAAATCTTGGTGGAAGTTCTAAGCATTTGAATTTGACATTAGAGCTCATTTCTTGCTTCTTGGTTGGGTTTGAATGCTTCCTTAATATTTTATTTTAAAACTAATGGTTTGACCATATTTGTATATAACCTAAAAAATTTCTCCAACCTTTATAATGGATTTTCAAAATCTTGAAATGGAAATTGACCCCTGTTTGGTTTTAGGCCTAGACCTTGCTAGTAGGTATGCCTATATATTTGAGCTCCTCTTGAACCTCTAATGGTTCTCTTTATAATTTTATGGATATAATTCACAAAAAACACCTCTATAAACATTTATTTATCACTTTTAAAGAATATATTATGTTTAAAATGGATATGACCTCTAATTTGGCTTTTAGCCCTATGGCTTTCCTTCACACTTGACTGTAACCCTTATTGTGTAGGGTGCTTTGTATGCTCTAAATCCTCATATCAAGGTTTATTGGGTTTTTTTATGTATAATATGGCTTATATAACCTTTATTTTGTCATTTTTTTTCCTTTAGACCATCCATTCATCACTTTTCCCCAAAACTACCATTCTTGTGCATGAAGGGATTACCCCTGCTCTAAGATAAAATAGTGAGTATCAAGCCTAATTTTTAATGTAAATTGAGTATGTTATAAGATAAATAAGGTCCTAATGACAAATTTTACCAAATGGTTTTGTTCAATTCCATTTTTAAGGGATCTAACCATCCCAATTTCTTTAAAACAGGGGTAAAAACCTTATTTTTACACGTTCCTGACCAAACCTCCTAATGAATTATCCTTCTTCAATATTTTGATGCATCCAAGTTGTTTATGAATTTTCCTCACCTTAATTAATTCTTTTGGATCCTAAGGATACACTCAAAACCTATCTCTTATGTGGAATCTCCAAACTCACCTCTTGAAATAAGGCTTTTCCAACCTACATGTACGGACTAAATCCATTTTGCTTTGATAAAAGGGGATTGGGTAGCTTGAGGATGTATTTTACAAATTATTTACTTAATTTTATCATGATTAATCCATATTATACTATTTTAAACTCTCTTTTTCTATCCAAGGCACCAAACTCTCACATGTTCCTCTCTTGCATATGACCCAATCTAACTGTGATAGTGAACAGGGTACTCTTTCTTTGTTATCTTCCCTAGAGATTTTGATTAAGGTTTAGAAACAATATATATTCACTTTTGACTCACTCTCATATTAAAATATGATCCATTCTTCTAAACCTATCATCTTGGCCTATTAGGCCTTCTAATTGCTCATTGTCCTCTTGGACTGAGACAGTCCCAGGACCCTGCCTATAGGTGAGTTTAGGGTGCAAGTAGCATAATTTTGATCTTGATTTGGGATTTATAAACTCATTTAGATTCCAAATTCACTTAGGTTTTAACATTTTAGCATTATTTATCCTATAAGTGCCTTAAGGCTCATCCAAATGCCATAATCTTCATTCCACTATTTGCTCATCTATAGGTGGTTTATTTTCATTCATTTTGGGCCTGTAGGTGTCTTCTACAGAAAGATGGAATTGATCATGGTGCTTGATGATGCTTTGGAGGTAGTTTTTTGTTCATAAACTATCAACTTTATTCACCTTTACTTCATGTTATACCTATTTCACCAACTTTGACCTTTCTACCTGTAGGTGACTATCACAGTCCTATATACAAACAAAGAAGTATGTATTAGGGTTTCAAGACATTAGATTTATCCTTTTCTCATGGCCTCTTATCATGAAAGAATCATTTGAATCAATAGCATCAATCAAATTGATAACATAGTCCAAGATCATCAAAATGGGATGCAAAGTTAACTTTTTGAGCAATAACTTATAGTTAGCACTGCCTCGTTTTACTGGTTTTTAGCCATCTTTAGGCTTTGTAACATTGAATCTCCATTCACTCTTTGATTCTCAAAATTGGCATAATTTTTTTAGGTTAACAGGGATACTAATTTGTCTAATTTTAAATCTTAGATCACCTATCAAGTAAATTTTATGAGGTCCCTAAAAACCTTCAAGGTCTCTATTTACCATTTTTAGGGACAGGGGACCTAATATGGCCTGATCATAGTCCAACCTTCTATTTGATGCTTTGACACTTTCCTTGTCAAATTAGGATGATCAATAGGTTTTTCTAGGCCTTCTATAGTAAAAAACCTTAAATTGGATTGATTAATTTTTGAAACACGTCTAGAAGTCATATATATGGCATTGGCTATAGATGGTCATTCTTTCTACATAGGCAAAAATGAGCTCATTCTCCAAATATGTAAATTTATAGCACCTACATGCCTTCTTCAAACATTTCAATGTACACTAGTGGTCCTAAGAGGTTAAATACCATTTCAAACCCTCAAATTTGTACTTGTGACATTAACATGCTTCTGTAGGTGGAGTTTTTGATTGTGGTATGCAAGGAAGTCAATAAATGACAAGAATCATGCAAGGAATGCTCTCAAAACACCTCTAGAGAAATTTTCAACACTTAAATTCCCAAAATACACTAGGATCATTTCTAAAAAAAACATAAAAACATCATATCCAATGTGAAGGAAACATTTAAGAGTAATTGGGATGATTGTGAATGCAAAATAGACATTTTACAAGCCTATAAGAGGTTTCCTCAAACAATTGAACTCTAAAAAATAATAAGAAGAATGAAAACATCTTTAAAATCATGTGGAGATACCTACAACACACAAATCCACCAATCTAAAACAAGAAACCCTGAGACAAGCTTAAATAGTGACCCCCTCATGGTTGAACATGCATAAAAATATTAACTGGGATCAAATGAATGGTTCATAAAGGAATATGCACCAAATCTCAAGTTATCATTATGAAAATTAAGTGCACTCAGATTACTATCCACTCCCAAAAGTAATCCTCCCAATTCCACCTATACGGCCCATGCCAAGTACATGAAGTTGTTTTTTCTTTGCTTGACAAGTGAAGATGGAGGAATACAAGTTGAAAATGATTTTTTTTTCATTATTCTTGAAAACCAGTTGTTTAAATGGATGATAGGAGGTGAAGAGCTAATTTTCCCATGTTTTTAGCTGATGGTGGACTTGAGAAGTTCGTATAAGTGCCCAAAACCCTTATTTTGAGGGAAAACTACCATACACTAAACATAAATGCTTATCACCTAAAAAATAAATATTATTGACATGATCCACATTAAAAATCACTTGAGTGTCAAATTTTCTTGCATAAAAATCTATATAAGTCATTAAATGGGCTAAAAAATGACCAAAAGGCCCCTTTTACCACATGAGACATAACCTATAGCCAAGTTATGACTTGTAAACATATTAAAACATATTAAGGAAAACCTTAGCATATTTTAAACACAAATTGACCCATTGAACACCTTTGACTAGGGTTGACCAACCTTTGACTCAAGTTGACTAGCCTAGTGCATAGGGGTGGAGTTCAACAAGCAATAGGGAGAGGATGAGTAAGACAATAGACTAACATAACACCCTATAAGACACATGGGAATATTATTAAAATTTAAAAATAGTAGGGGTTGATCCAGATTTGACTTGGGTTCAACTTTGGTTAACATTCTTGGTGATTCATAGGGGTGGCATGATAGCTATGCCTAAGACCAGTTGCCTAATCTTTCCATTGGGCCATGGGGTCTCTCTAATACTTACTCTACACTCAAGTGCCTTTTAAAAACATACCAAACTAAAGGAAAACACACACCATGAGACACACTCAAGGGAAACACACATGTTCTCAACTAGAGCACTTAAGGAACACAACCAAAGGAAAACACACACATATGCTACTATTTACAATAACTACCTTACAAGGATTATTAACAGAACTTCAGATGTATCCCATTCACAAGGATAGGTAACTCTTTTCCATTCATCTTGGATAGTTGAAAATAATTTCTTTGCTTGCACTTGTTGATGATGTAAAGTCCACTCTATAAGGCATCAAATATTGTATGCCTACCTGATTTAGCTCTATCTTCATCATAATTCAGAACCAAGTCGCCTTCTTTGAACACTCTTGCACTAGCTCTCTTTACAAAAGACTTCTTCATGAGTACTTGATGGTGTTCCATATTCTTATGTGCATTGTCCCTTAATTCTTGTAGCTACATTAGTTCTATCAATCTGATTTCCATTGGAGTGTTCTCAAGTAGTTCCAACTGATGTGCAAGCTCTAAAGCAGTCAATTCTTGAGATATAGATAATCTAGCTTCTTTTCCATAAATAATTACAAAAGGAGAATTGCCAATTGACCTCTTGGGAGTAATCCTATTTGGTGTGCCATGCCCTTTGATTCTTTTCCAGTGTTCTCTTGATAATCTTTATGAGATTCTTATTAGTAGACTCAGCCAATCCATTACCTTGAAGGTAATAGTTAGATGAGTTGCTCAAGTAAACACCATTCCTATTTTCCCAATCAAAAGTTTTAGCACTCATAAAATCAAGTGAATTATCAAAAATGATGGTATAGGGAACTCCAAACCTTGTTATGATGCTCTCATAGAATTCCAAGATAGCATTTTCACTTGCCTCTTTCAATGCAACAACTTCTACCCATCTTTTGAAGTAGTCAGTTGTAGTCAATATCCATTTGTGTCCAACACTTTATGGAGGATTAATCATACCAATGAAATCAAGGCCCCATTACATGAAAGGCTGGTCTAGTTGGATAGGATTCAATGGAAGGGTTGTAAGATTTTGTTTTCCTACAAAGAAGGCACATTGAGGACACATCTTAGCCCAATTGTAGTAATCCTTGAAAAGGCTAGGCTAATAATATCCAGCCCTCATTATCTTTGTTTTTATTATTTTAGGGGAGAAATGACCTCCATCTACACCATCATGAAACTTTTCCAGCAACATACCAAACTTATCATTATTAACACACCTCAATAACACACCATTCACATCTTTCTAAAAGAGAATACCATCTACAAGACAATAAGGAATTGTTTACAATCTAAAGTACCTTCTTTGAGACTTGTTCAAGCCATTGGGACACTTACCATTTTGGAAAAAGTCAATGATATATTTTGTCCAACTTTGAATTGGTATGTGAGTAGTTGGTTGAGGATGAGCTTGATTAACCAAGACTTATTCCCTTAGCCCTTGAAGATATGAAGCTAGATACTCACACAATCCCTTTCCTCTTACCAAGTTTGTTACCTTTGTATCAATATCATATTATCTTTGTGATCCACCCAACTCTTTTCTCATTAAGGTCTTTGCTTAGGAAGAAATCTTTAGTACTAGGATGAGAGACCATGACATGTATCCTATTATTTGAAACCATGTGCCTGAAAATTTTTCAAACCTCATATCATAGGTAGAGCTTGATTCTCAACAAATGTGTACTTGACCTCATAACCCTCCAATCCTTGACTAAAAAATGCAATGGGTTGTTCAATTTCCTCATCATTCTTTTGCATAAGCAATGTTGAGATTGTGTCAAAGTTAGTAAAAGTATAAAGTATGAAATCCTTGGCAAAGTTCGGGTTCAAGAGAGTGGGAGATTGGGAAATTTCTATTTGATTACCTTAAAACTATTCTTACCTTCCTTTATCCAAGTAAACACTTGGTTTTTCTTGAGCATGGCTGTGATAGGCTTCACTAGAGTAGCAAATTTTGGAATAAATATTCTTACAAAGTTGATCTTGCCCAAGAAACTTTGAAAACCTTTCTTGTGTAGAGGCAAAGACAAGCCTAAGATATCCTCAATCCTTTCAGGGTCAATAGACAAACCTTCTTTTTAAATGATATGACCCAATAGCTTACCTTCATTGACAACAAATATGCACTTTTTTGGATTAAGAGATACTCCATACTCTATACACTTCTCAAACACTTGCCTTAGATGTTTCATATGATCATTAAGATCCTTTGAAAAAATGGTTATATCAGCAAGGTACACAAGCAATATCTCATTGATCAAACCCTTAAAAACCATGTCCATTGCCCTTTGTAAAGTAGCTCCAGCATTAGATAAACCAAAAGGCATATTCTTATAAGAAAAGGTTCCACATTTTTTAGTAAATGTTGTCTTAAAATAATCATTTTCATTCACCAATATTTGGTTGTAACCTAAACAGCCATCAAGAAGTGAAAAATTTTGAGAACCTAAAATAACTTGCAAGACCTATTCCATGGAAGGTAATGGATAATGATCATTGAGAGACACCTTATTAAGGTCTATAAAATTCACACAAAGTTTGATCTCTCCACTCTTATTTTGGACAAGTACAAGATTAGCTACCCAATTTGATTGCTTGATAGGAAAGATAATCCTAGATTCAATTAATTTGGTAAGCTCTTTCTTCATGAGTTCCTCTACCTTGGGATTGATAGGCCTTTATTTTTACCTAACTGGTTTAGCTCTAGGTTTGAACTCAATGGTGTGATGAGCTAGACTAGGGCCAAACCCCTTCAATTCCTTATATTCCCAAGCAAATATATCATGGAACTCTTTACAAAATTCAACAAAAGTTTTCCTTTTAGATGGAGAACATACCTTACCAATTTTTAGGAGTTTGTCTTTGAAGATCATGACTTTTTCATAGTTTTCTTCCCTTATGGGCATGCTCACTCTTTCCTTCCTATTTTGATCATCCTCATTGAAAACACTCTTCAGGGTGACCATCCCTTTAGGTATCTTTTTTGTCCTCAGCTGAATGACTTGCTCTCCATAATGATTGTTAAACCTTTCTTGATTCTTTGAAGAGAATTCTGGTTCATTTTATAATAAATGTGCAATGTGTTTATCATTTTCAAACACTTTCCATGACACATTATTATCTATAATACAAGTTTTCATAATGACCTTGATATGAGATTGATTCTTCTCTTTCTTTACATCAACAACTATGTCAAAATGTGCTCCTATGATAGCCAACCTATTAGCATGTTTATTTGAATTTCTTGGTATAGGTTGTATGGTGAAAGCATCAAATCTTTTAATTAGATCCCATTCCCTATGCTTGTAGGACTTAAGTTTAGGATTCTTGGCTGTAGCTTGGTTTCTCACTTGGTGTATGACCAATTCACTATCCCCATAGACCTTCAAATTCTTGATTCCCTTTCTCTTTGCCCATTGGAGGCCATGAACTAAGCCTTCATATTATACCACATTGCAAGTACAACTGAAATTTAATATATATGAAGAGTAATATTAATTCTTTGAGGGAGAAACCAACATGACACCAACTCCTACCCCTACCTTGTTTCTAGAGCCATCAAAAAACATTTCCCATATCCCTTCATGTTCATGATCTTCATTAGTGAATGAGGGTATAGGAGTATTTTCCTCATGCATACAATAGACTCCCAAATAAGTTTATTTTATGGATGAATAGGGATCATGTTCATATGTTTTAGTACCATACTCATCAAGGAAAAGATTAGAAATACTTTCAAGGGGGGAGGATGCTTCACCACTAATGACACCTTATTCTTGCTCACTAGTTATACAATTATGATTTGAATTTGTCTGCACATATGGTTCAATGTGGATCCTTGCCAAGGCTATGTTATTATAGTTAATTTATCTCCATATCTTGTTCTAAAAGATAGAAAAGACCAATCAGCTCCAAGGTACCCTCCAATTCGAGTCATGAAGTCTCTTGACAAACAAATAGCAAAGTGAGCTAGAAGGTCAACCACCATAATATCTTGTAAGATGGGGAAATTTGGACAATCATGAAATAAAAATTTCAAACCTTTAACCAACCCCACCATATTTTTTGGATTTATATAAAGCTAAAACACACCCTTACTATGAGGCTCATACTTCAGTCCTAACTTGTCATCAACCACATTACGCATAACCATAGTACTAGCTCCACTATCCATAATGTAGTTGTGAACCAATTTGTCTCCCATAATGACTATGAAATATAAAAGAGGATTTTCAAATTTGGTGGAGGGATCTAAGACATGACTTGGTGTGTTGGAAAGGGCCACACCATGATACCTTGGAGCTTGAGGGGCTACATTGATATTGGCAAGTTGTTCTTGTAGGAGTTCCTTTTGACCAGGCATTTGCAATACTTCCCAAAGAGATATGCTAGTCTTAGTATTCTTCAAGGAGTCAATAATGTTTAGAGAGGAAGTATTCACATTGTCTTTCATTCTTGAAGGCAATGAGGGAGCTTGAACTTGTTGTATTCGAGGTTTGGAAGCCTTGCTCACATCATGACTTTGAGAAGTAGTGTGACTGGTAGGATCTATTACATTGGTACTTGTACTTTGTGGCCTTAGAGAGGCACTACTTGGAGTCACTTGTGTTTCTAGAGTATCTTCTACTTAGAAATTCATAAAACTAGTACTTTGGTTGCTACCTTCTCCTTGAACATCTCTTTGCACAAGAGTTTCTTCTTCTACTATAACATAAGGAGTAGCTCCTTCTTGAGCTACCAAAGCTTGATTATCTTCTCCACTATTATGTATAAACTGACCTTGAAATTACCCCCAATGGTCTAAATGTTCCTCTCCTTGAACTAAATTAGTGTGGACTAGAACAAAAACCCTTGTGGAAGGAGTAGAAGTAGGATTATAGGCATTGGGTGGCATATTGAAACCTTGTTGACCTTGTCCTCTTCCTTGGTTATTGTAATGGGGTACAAGTCTATAGCCTTGTTGAGGATAGTATTGAGGATTATGTGGAACACTTGCATACATTTGTGCTTGTTTGAACTGGGCTTACAAAGACTGAATCATCTCATCCTTATCTATGGCATTATCCACCTTATTTGGAGTGGTTCTAGGTTTGACATTGGTATTGGGGATTTGTGATATGCTTGGAGTTTCAACTGAATTATGAGACAATAAAGGCATGGAGACTCTTGGAGGTAATTTCTTAACTTGTATCAAACTATTCTCAACTTCAATGTCTATCTCATATGCCTTGGGTAAAGTAAATCCCACCATTGATTGAAACATTACTACCACATCTATGCCAATAGCCTTAAGATAGGTGGGGAATACAAATCTTGGAGGAGGCCTCATAATAGGTGGCAGCCTATGCCATGTCCTTTGAAACCTTTCATTGAAATCTCCCATGGACTCATTAAGACATATCTTTATCACATTTAACTGGTGAAATAGTGAAGTATGGTCACTTTTATTCTTGAACATATTTACCAATAACTCTCCAAATCCATCCCAATTAGTAATACAACTACCTTCTAATGTCCTATACCAATCAAGTGCCTTACCCTTTAGAGACATGGAAAGTAGTTTAATAGCTATGTTAGCTTTGGTGATATTTTGGAAGTTGCAAAATTTTAAAATTTTCCTGATATGCTCAGATGGCATAATAAGACCTTTTTCATTGAAATCAGGGAGGCTTTTGGTAGCATTGGGAGGAATATGATCATATGTAGGGATGTTAATTAGATTTTGGGTGTTGAAGGCTGGGAAAGGATGTATTCTAGCCATTTCTTCTTCCTCTTCTTGATCTCCTATCTACTCAACTTCTTCTTCTTCTTCTTCTTCTTTAAAACCTTCTTGTTCAAGATCTCTAAAAGTTAGGAATGGTTTAGGGTGTTCTTTCTTCAAGAGGAGCTTTAGATAGAGGGACTTGATTGAAGGCTCTACTAGAAGAGGATTTAATGAATACCATGAAGTATAATGTGAAGGACTTGATCTAAAACTAGAGATTATAACTTTTTGGAGTCGTCAAATGCTGGATTAGAAACACTTCTACAACCTTAGGCTTGTCAAGACCAACATTCACCTTGACATGTAAACAATTAGGACCAGCTATCCTACCAAGCATGCCAAAACTATTGTCATCAAATTATGAACCCTAGGACATTCTATTAAGCTCCCTCAATTTGATGCAACATCGAATCATATCTCAAGTTTGTGGGAACTTGTAGGAGAGATGAATCTCTAAGATTGAAAGGGCTAGCTCCTTGAATTCTTCTCTAAGTGTCTATCACCTAACCTAATGCTTGTTTATGAAAAGAGTTAAGATTTTTCATAAAATTAAAACTATACTAGAGAGGTGATCCACCAAGATATGTCCCATAGACTATCATACTTTTACTAAGAAACAATGCTTTCCAAGACTAATTCCATGCATTGAAGGATCCTAACATAGTATTTCAATGTAGAGGTAGTATACTTGAGACAATCAACAAGATACTTGACCTAGGGGTAGGTTGCACACCACAGAATAGTTACATACTTATAATACAACTTAGTACATTCAACACACTTCACATGACATATTAACATCAGAACTCTTGCTTAAACATGAAGGATAAAGTCAGTAAGAATGATACTATCACTTAGCTCCACAATACATCACTCACACACTTAGACAAAAAGTTCAAAAAATTAGAAATGGACTTGTATTCAATGTTAAAAGACAAAGTCTAATGTCATATTAGTAGGGCTTCACCATACCAACTGTGTATATATCTATAATAGCCCAAATGGCTTCATTTATAGAACTTGGAAGAAGAGAGAGATAAGAGAATTTGAAGATTCACAAGGACAAGTGTTTAAAGGTGAAAATTAGTTATAATTAATGTGGATGAGATAGAAAAGGAGTTATGAAACTGATTTACACATCATTATATTCCCAAATAATCCTCTTCTCCACATGTGGCATAGCAATCTTCTTGATCATTCTTTATTGTGAAATTTCCTTCATTATGGAATTCATTCTAATAAATTTAGGACAAGTGTCTTGTGTATATTGATGAGAGGGAGTTACAAAAGTTATTCCACTTGAATTTGGAGTTTTCTTCATAATGAAACTATCTTACACAAACTCTATCATCACCTATCATCAAGATCACTCTCCAATAGGCATTATTGACACTTTGCACAAGAATATTTGTATCCTTCCTAACTAATCCATAACAGGGGTCTTGTGACACATTTTGGGACACTTCATATGCTTGGCTTCATTATAAACTTCATAAAAAGCCACCAAACTTGAGTTTTCACCTTGTCCACTATGTCATTCTAGACACTAGTTTAGACAAGCTAAATAGAGAGAGATAATAGAGGAATTTATGAGTAATCAAAAGGTATAAAAATGGCATTTAGGGTTTCCTCAAGTATTGAGCTACTTTTTCAAAGTGCTTGGTATCTCATGGTCATCTTCAAGACCTATAAAACATAAGAAAATGTTAATAAAACTTGATTTATGCTTCACTTGTTTGGGTTATTTACAATCCAATTACATGGATTTTACCCTCATGGAGTTGAAACAACTTCTCTTTTATCCTCAAGGTCAAATTAATTCATCTGAATTTACTTTGAGCCTCATTTCTCCAATCAAGTCTTTATAGAGGGTTTGCAAGGGTTTTGAAGTGATTTTCATTCTTAGTATTTGTTCAAAGCCATGGCACATTGTATTTTTGATAAAATACCACTTATGGCTCCTTAGGTACATCCTTAAACTTTTTTTAATCTTTCAAGGTCCCATGAAAATCTTGGTGGAAGTTATATGCATTTAAATTTGACATTCAAGCTCATTTCTTGCTTCTTGGTGGGGTCTGAATGCTTCATGAGCCATAAATGGCTTCCTAGATATTTTATTTGAAAAATAAGGGCTGTAAAATATATTTATATACCCTAAAAATTTTCTCAAACCATTATAATGGATTGTCAAAATATTTAAATGGAAATTGACCCTTGTTTGGTTTTAGGCCTAGACCTTACCAATAGGTCTGCCTATATCTTTGAGCTCTTATTGACCCTCCAATGGTTCCATTTTCAATATGATGGATTTAAAACATCAAAAATACCATTTTAAAATTTTATTTGTCACTTTTAAATCATATATTAGGTTGAAAATTCATATGACCTCCAATTTGGCTTCTAGCCCTAAGGCTTTCCTTCACACTTGACAATAACCCTTACTGTGTAGGGTGCCCTGTCTACTCTCAAGACTTATAGAAAGGTTTATTAGGTTTTGTTATGTATCATAAAGATTATATAACCTTTATTTTGTCATTTTTTTCCTTAATAGTATCCATTCATCATTTTTCCCCAAAACTACCATTCTTGTGCATGAAGGGACTGCCCCTGCTCTGAGACAAAATAGTTAGTATCAAGCCTATTTGTTTATGAAAAGTGAGTATTTTAAAATATAAAAAATGTCATAATTATCAAATTTACCAATTTTTTTTTAAAATTATATATTTAAGGGATATAACCATCCCAATTTCTTCAAAAAAGGGATAAAAACCTTGTTTTTGCATGTTCCTAACCAAACCTCCTAATGAATGATAATTATTCACTCATTTAATGCATCCAATTTGTTTATGAATTTTAATAACCCTTATTTCATTATTTTTTATCCTAAGGATACACTCAAACCTATCTCCTAGGTGGAATCCTCAGACTCATCTCTTGAAACAAGGCTTTTCTAACCTTGCCTATATGGATTGAGTCCATTTTTCTATGAGAAAAGGGGCTTGGGTGGCTTGAGGATGTATTGGACATATTATTTCATTAATTTTATCATGAATAATCCACCTTATACTATTTTAAAATATACTTTGCTATCTAAGGCACCAAACTCTCACATGTTCCTCTCTTGTTTATGACCCTATCTAACTGTGCAGTGAATAGGGTACTCTTTCTTTGTTGCCTTCCTTAGAGATTTTGGCTGAGTTTTAGAAACATTATATAGTCCCTTTTAACTCAATATTATATTCCAATGTGATCCATTCTTATAAACCTAGCATCTTGGCTTGTTAGGCCTTCCAATTGCTCACTATCCTCTTGGACTGAGACAGTCCCAAGACCCTGCATGTAGGTGAGATTAGGGTGAGTGTAACATGATTTTGATCTTGATTTGTAATTTATAAAATACTTTATATTCCCTTATCACTTAGGTTTTAAAATTTTAACCTTATTTAGCTTAGAAGTTCCTTAAGACTCCTCCAAATGCCATAATATTCATTCCACTATTTGCTCATCTGTAGGTGGCTATTTTTCATTCATTTTGGGCATGTAGGTGTCTTTTAGGGTAAGATGGACTTTATCATGGTGATTTATGATGATTTTGAGGTAATTTTTGTTCACAAACCATAAATTTTCTTCACCTTTACTTCATGTTATACCTATTTCACCAACTTTGACCTTTTTGCATATAGGTGACTATCATAGTCCTACGTACAGATAGAGAAGTATGGATTAGGGTTTCAAGACATTGGATTTCTCCTTTTCTTCTGGCCTCTTATCATGAAATAATTATTTGAACCACTAGAATCATTAAAATTGATAGCATAGTCCAAGATCATCAAAATGGGATGCAAAGTTAACTTTTTGATTAATAACTCGTAGTTAACACTACCTTGCTTTAGTGCTTTTTAGCCATATTTAGGCTTTGCAAAATCCAATCTCCATTCACTAAGTGCTTCTCAAAATTGGCACAATTGTTGTAGGTGAATATGGATACCAAGTTGTCCAATTTTATATCTTGGATCACATAACAAGTTAATTTTGTGAGGTCCCTAAAAACCTTCAAGGCCTCTATTTGCCATTTTTAGGGATAAGGGACCTAATATGGCCTGATCACAGTCCAACCTTCTATTTGATGCTTTGACACTTTCCTTGTCAAATTAAGATGATCAATAGGTATATCTAGGCCTTTCCATAGCAAGGAAACTTAAATTATATTGATTAATTATTGAAACACATATAGAAGGCATATTTATGGCATCAGCTATAGATGGTCATTCTTTTTACACAAGCAAAAATGAGATCATTCTCCAAATATGCAAAATTACAGCACCTACATGACTCCATCAAACATTTCAATGTAAAATAGTGGTACCAATAGGTTAAGTACCATGTCAAACCCTCAAATTTATACTTGTGACATTAGCATACTTTTGTAGGTGGAGTTTTTTACTATGATATGCAAGGAAGCCATGAAATGACAAGAATCATTCAAGGAATGCTCTCAAAACACCTCCAAAGCAATTTTCAACACTTTAATTCCCAAAATTAACCAAGATAATTTCTAAAAAAACATAAAAACATCATATCCAATGTGGAGGAAACATTTTTAGAGCAATTGGGATGACTGTGAATGCAAACTAGACATTTTACAAGCCTAGAAGAGGTTTCCTCAAATAATTGAAATATCCAAAACAAGAATAATCATGGAAACATGTTTAAAATTATGTGTATACACTTTAAACACACAAATACATCAATCCAAAATAAGAAACTCTGAGATAAGCTCAAATAGTGACCCCACCATGGTTGAACATGCATAAAAAGATGTCTGAGATCAAACTGATGGTTCATAAATGAGGATGCACCAAATCTCAAGTTATTGTTATGAAAATTAATTAAAATCATAGTATTAACCACTCTTAGATGTACTCCTCTAAATTCCACTTGTACGGCCTATGCCAAGTACATGAAGTTGTTCCTTCTTTGTTTGCCAAAAGAAAATAGAGAAAAACAAGTTGCAGATGAAACTTTTTGAATTCTTCTTGAAAACTAGGCATTGAAATGGATGATTATAGGTTAACAGTTAATTTTTCCACATTTTTATCTGATGGTGGACTTGAGAAGTTTATACAAATTCCCAAAAACCCTTATTTTTTAGGGAAAACTACCATCCATTAAACCTAATTTCTTATTTTATAAAACATAACTTTTATTTACATGATCGTAACATGATCCACATTTAAACTCACCTAGGTGTCAAGTTTTCTTACATAAAAATCTGTACAAGTCATTAAATGGGCTAAAATGACCAAAAGGCCCCTTTTTCCACATGAGACATAACCTATAGCCAATTTATGACTTGTAAACATATTAAGGACCACCTTGGGATATTTTCAACACAACTTGACCCTTTGAACACCTTTGAATAGGGTTGGCTAACCTTTGACTCAAGTTAACTAGCCTAGTGCATAGGGGTGGACTTCAACAAGGACTAGGGAGAGGACAAGTAAGACAATAGACTAAAATAACACCCTATAAGACACATGGGAATATTATTAAAAGTTAAAAATAGTATGGATTGACCCAAATTTGACTTTGGGTCAAATTTGGTCAATAGTTTCTCTTTTTGTTGCACTATTATAGTACCAGATCTAAAGAAGATGGAACAATTACAGAGCAGATATTGTGAGAGTTACATCTGATACTTGTCTTGAATTTTTTAGCATTTTAAAAAAATAACATAATATGAATACTAAGTTATTTTTAGGTTATTGAAGGTATACATATTATAATATGGATGGTGATTAGATATGTGGTTTTTAAAATTGAATAAGTTCAATGGACTATCAATAAAAGCCATTAAAAAGTGGATAGTGAGGATGTCATGTTACAGTGAAAATAATGCATGTATTTTGGTAGCTATATATTGATATTGGAAAGGTTTTTTCTTAGATCCATGACACTGTATACATCCAAATTTGGTCAAGAAAACACAAGAACTATGTATTTTGTAGTTATTTCACATGAGGTTCCTAATGATGATTGAGACTCTTATTCATGAATGTCATTTAGGTATTTTTATGTCCTTTTGACATTTTTCATGATCTCATATCTCTCCTATTACACTCCCAGTATTCCCTTGTTAGTCATTGACACATTCAAAAGGGACCCTTGGGCATGTTTTTGAGTCTTACCTCTATTTTCACCACTTTTGACAAGAGTGCCATGGGGGACAATAGAACACTACTATAGTGTCCTTCCAGTACCATTGTCTAACACCCATTCTGGAGTCTTTTTTGGGTCCCTTCCTCTTTGGGTCTCTTCTTATGAATAGTTTAACTTTGTTTAAGTTGGTCAGTGCACGAATAGGTTTTTCAAATTAAAAATTAGGAGTCTTTTATTTAAAGGGTTCTACAAGGCATTTTACACCTAGGCACTTATCTTTTGGCACTAGCTAATAAAATAATATCGATACACAACAAGATCAATATTTGCATTGATTGAATTTTTTACATACCACACCTATATTTCATGCTTGGACCAAGAGGAGGGTCTAGGTAAAGAGAATTTTAGTTATGCATCATGCTTGGTTTATCATGCACATTTGCTAAGTTGAGAAATACATCAACATGAGGTCCCTATTATTGGGGATATGTAGGAAAAACTCAAGACAATAGGGGTTCCAAAAATAGCTTGGTCATATACCACTTTCCCCATTGTATCCTCATTTGCATTTGATATTTATGTGCAAGACTCTGTTAGGGTTTTGAAGAGAAGAAGTCAAAACCTAGGTCCAATATTGTGAATATTGATCTATGACAAAATGTCTCCCAAATAAAAAAGGTTCCCTCATACTTGCAAGTCTCAATTTAAGTGGAAAACACCAGTGGATATGATCATTGGGAAGGATAAGAGTGCCATGCTCTAATGACCAATCCTTTTTAGTTAGATCTGATAGTGGGGAAGTCATTTATAGGTCAAAGATAGTAAAATATAGTCCCTGGGCTCCAAAATAATGATAAGTTTCTCATCCTTTTGCATGTTTTTTCTCAAACCCTAGTTGTGCAATATCATTCTATATGAAAGTGAAATGTGTGGTTGAATGTTGATTTATTTATCCATTTCACTCTAATCAACTATTTATTTGATTAGGTTAGTTCTATTTAATCACAAAATCAATAAAACATATTGGTGAACTCATTCTATTTTTCAAATATTGCTTTAAACCTTAGTTTGCCACTAGATTTTCCTTATACTTTATGTGATTAAATTAGGGTTTCAAATTTATGATTTCTTAATTTTTCTCTCACATAGGGCTGTATGTTGGCATAAATTAAATTTATTATCTCATGTTGGATTATATTTTTCCATTCATTTTCTTTCTCTTATACTTCCTCTCATAGTTTTTGGAAAGTTTAAAATGAATGCTAAGGAAACTCTTCCTCCTCATCTAGTGGATCAATTCATAGGCATTCCTTATAATTATTATAAACAATGGAATAATTACCAAGATTGTGCATTAGTAAATAATATTGAACATGATTTTATATACAATGATGATGATGATGATGATAATGATTATTATTATTATTTCCATGATGGTTATGATGAGTATTACACATGTAATGGTCAAAATGATAGTGAAGGTAGTGTAGATGCATGTTCTTCTCCTACTCCTTCTTCCACTCTCACTATCCAAAAAAATGAACTTAAAAATATACGTCCAAAATAACCCCTCATTGGTGATGCATTGTTTGATAATACTCCAAGTTTATCAACAACATTTGTTACATCTCTTTTCAAATTTCACAATATAAGGCAAATAAAGTCAACATTACATTACATAATGATACATCTCAAAAAGTAAATTCTAGTAAAATAATGTTCCTTTCTCATATGATTATGTTATTTATAAGGTATAACATGAAAATGCATCTTCTATACTCTTCTCATGTGAACTCAAAAATAAAGTGAACATAGCATTATTCCTTCATTTGATAATGTTTTCAGCAAAGTAGAAGATGTTTATCTTTCTCCTTTATTCACCTTCTCAGCTTAAAATCATGTTAAAATTTCAAATTACAATAATGTATTTAAATATTGCATTCCTATGTCATTTGATGATATGTCAAATTAGAGGGATAGCATAATTTATTCTCCTTCCTCTTTAACTCCAATTACAAATAATGAAATCAAATCTTGCATTTACCATACATTTGATGCCACTTTGCATGATAGTGAAAATTTAAAATCATTTATTACACCACCCTTTAGTGAGCATGAATTTTTTTCTAATTTAAATGTTGATTTTTCAAGTGAATAAGATTATGATTGTGATGGAAATTGGAAGAATGATTATTATTATACAGATAGTGAAGAGGAAAATATTTCAACTACACCTAGTATTAATTCTTATTTACCCATCTCTCATGTTAATGAAGATTGCATGATGATGTGCTTAGTGATATTATTATAACATATTTTTATGTTCCTAGTTATCTCTTAAAAATTAAATTAAGTGCACATGTTATTTAAAATGTTAATCAAAATAGTGTTATTCCTTCTATTCCAATAAAATGTAATATGCCTTTACAAACTAATACTATACTAAGTACCAATGAAGCTCACAAGTCCACCCTTACTAAAGAAGAATCTGTTCATCATCCTAACCCTCAAGAGGGTGATAAATGATTTCCCTCTCATTGGTCCATAATATCACTTTTCCAAGGGGTAAGATGACTCAACCCATCATGCCTAACGAAGTTAATAAAAATAGTATACCAATGGCTAAAATTAATATCAAAATCCAACCCTTAAAAGATCTCCTTAATGATCTAAATGTGCCTTCACAATAATTTTTTTCTTTGACTCATGTTGTGGGTGATTTACAACATAAATTACATCAACTTACTTTGTAAATTAAGGTTTATTATTTTTGGGTTGATTTGAATGCCCTTCATGGAAACCCTATTCTATGTAAGATATTTCATTCACCGTTACCAAATAAATTTTAGATACCAACATTTCCTAAGTTTAATATATGTGGAGATCCTTAATTTTGTCTCAAAGATTATAGGAAATCTATGGATGGATGTAATGGTAGTTTGATATTATTATAGTTATTTCACAGGAGCCTGGAGGATGATGGATTAACTTGGTTTCATCATTCAATCCTTAGTGTCTCATTACACACCTATGTTGAGTTATAAGAAGTATTTCTCATGTATTTCATTTAGAATAAGGGACCCAGAGTCACATATGAGAGACTACCTTCATTACATTATGTCCATTCAGAGCCAGTAAGTGATTACATACTATGGTTTAAGTCATGTATACAATTATTAATATATGAACCTATAGATTTGAAGATCTAGTATATCTTCTCTAGAGGTCTCATCTTCCATCATAAGTAAAAAAACTATATCAAATAACTAAGTAATTTTAACATCCTAGTTATACAACTATTGCATTAGAGAAACAATTCGGAATAGTCAAAGTTAATACAAAGGTAGATTTTGATCTAACGCCATTACCATCAGATTCATCTGATTTGGTTCTAGCACCTAATCCACCTATTCAAAAGGAAAAACTGGAACAAAAATCATAAGTGAAATTACTCAAAAAAGGGAAATAATAAATTTACAAACCAACTCCTATAGTGAACAAAATATAAATACCAAGAAAGATCTTATATTGTTTGATTCATCTACAGATAGTCCTCATAATATTTTATTAACACTATTGGATAGGAGGATGATCATACTTCCTCCTAATAATTATCATCCATCATATCACTTGGACACAACTAATAATCAACCATATTACAACTATAATTGCATCAATCACCGTTGGGATAATGATTATTGTGTAGTTATATATTGAATTAAGAAATATGTTGACATAGGCATTATTACATTTATTAAGGGGATATCTAGGTCTCCTTCTCCTCATTCTCATAGATCCCATTATACCATGAATGAGTTATCATTAGATGTTACTGATAAAGAACTAGTGGTTACTCCTCATGTGAGTAGTGAGGTTTCTAAAGCACCCAGTTATGCAAAATATATTATACCACATAGTCAATAGAAATGGCATTCAACATAAATAGTAAGACCAACTTACAATAGTTTTTTGACACAAGAAAAACTAACTCCACAAATATTCATAGTAATAAATCCAATTAAGACTTTTGCAACTAATCATACATAGATTCTTAATCTATCTATGTGTAGAACTATGTCACCACTAGTGCATAATCATCCACATACATAACATGAGTAGTATGGCTCACAATTACTTCTTTTGGGGTGGGAAGATGATTTTTTTGGGTTGATTTAGTTCATACATCATTCATACATAAGCCACTATAGATTCACATTACTAAATTTTTATAATAATCAATTACAACATCAATCAACTAGCTCTTCAAACACTTATAATGTTATAACCAAATATAATTATCAAGATACACACATGTCAATATATATATATATATATATATATATATATATATATATATATATATATATATATATATATATATATATATATATATATAATGCTAAAATAAGTACATCAATCTATAATCAAAGTATGGCTCATAAGACTTCCCTCCTCACTTTCTTTTATATCACCAACCACATGAGACCTAAAAAGTGATGCCCCAAAATCACCTCAAATATTGGAGTGTGACCTATGTCTCCTATCTCTATCCTCATACACTTTTAACTATGCCTTCACATCAGCACGATATCATTATATTTGAATGTACTCATTTAGTATCCTAGGGTCTAATATGCCCATAAGATCAAGTGGGGACATCTCTCACCTACACATCTTACCTCTAAGATAATATCTCTCTATGGACACTCGTACATACACTATAGTCAAAATCAGCACTTAATCTAATAGGGGTGTGTACACACCATCTACCCTCATAGCCTACTCAATAAATCCATCCTCTAAAACATCATCAAGAACATGTCATATCAACTCATGCAGTGAAAAATAGATCATCATTATCTAATACTCCTCATCACCTTCACCAACATAGAACCAAATGAATATCAGTCACTCATAAACACATATCATGTAAATAATGATAAACATACAAACATATCAAATATAATCTAATATGAATCATACCTTTGAATGTCCTGAGAGGATCAGGTTCTAAAGCATAATCACTACAAATCCTCCCCTAGGAATAGTGGAGCCCATCTATGGTGTATCCACCATGATAAGTATGCATTTTGTCCACTATAATTGATGATAGATCCATTTTTGATGGCCTTCCTCTATTCCCTTTTCTCAATAAATCTCACACACTCCTCTCCCACGCCCATGAAGCTAAGGGAACATATTAAAACAACTCAAACTATCTCATCACTCATTCATATTAGAAGTGCTCATACATATTCATCCATCAATCATGTAACCAACAACTAACATGAATTTGAGTAATTGTACACTATCATCTACCCATTAAGAAAAACCTCTATATGGTCTCCAAATAATATCTCTAATAGTCACATGATCTAGTATCTACTAGCATCACATGGTAATTTGATCTCATAGTTGGATAGTACTAGTCCACCTCTTTATAAACACCTATGAATGTTCTCACTCAGGATGTGGCATCCCCACTAGCCATGTAACCGTTATATGATCATATTCCTAATAATGTAATAATGTCATTAAACTAATCCCACCACCAAAATACTCTTCAGTAAACTTGTATTGATCATGATACAAGTGGGTTAACATAGTCCTACCCTAAAAATATATGCTACCATGCTCTTATAGATCCTAAACAATATTGTGCATTTGATATGATATCGATACACCACTCCCATCCATAACTATAAATTATTCTAAAAAAATAGCTTAAAATTTTCATAATTGTAAAACATTTGATAATACAATCATTGATAATAACACGTTTAACTCAATCCCTCTACGGTGCTTAACATATACACTACTAGTAAAATATATGTAGGCACGATCCAAAACCCTATTTCCCACAAAATCTTAAATAACCACTCTCCTAAAAGTTATAGGTAATCATAATATCATCCACACATCCTCTAAGGTCACAACCATATCCCAATTAGGTAGCCAAAATGTGCAAGTATCTGAATTCCACTGCTCAGCCAACACAATTATCATATGAGCATCCCATGGCATTATCTCTAACCAACCTACATACCCTAATCTATATCTCTCAATAATCTACCTCTCTACTTATAATAGGGGAAACCCATGAATAGTCTCCATCATTTGGCCTCCCTAGAAATGTTTATTACATATATCCAATTACACAACATAAAAAAAGGCAAATAACAATAGTCAATAATCAAAGCATAACACAAAAATTATAAAAAAAATGAATATAGCATAGAATCCTAACATATCCCTTGTTGATGCTATCCTGAGGACTATAATGGCCTCTACAGGACTACATCACTAAAAAAGAGCATTGTCACTTGGATAGGAGCCCTACATGTTGGGTACCAGCACTACAGGTTGGACAAAAGTGTTATAGGGTGAAAAATCACACTATATGACCCACAATTTGTCAGAAATGAAAATTAACATAGTTTCACATAAATAACTCAAGTCAATTTTAGTTACTTACCAGTTTCACCTCCTCAATGACTTGGATGAGGGCTTCTACCTCCTTGTACTGCATGCAAGTGATCGCTCTCCTTCATGACATCTTCGACACACTCAGAGCTGAATTTTAAATTCTCAAAATAGTACAAATGAATCAAACCTCTTACAAAACAAGTCATAAGGACACTTTCTGTCTATACCACACTAATAAGGTATTAGCCCCACATTATTTAACCATGTATACTTAGAAAGTGAATTAGTAATATCTTGAAAACTATAGTTATGATATTTTAAACATTTCTTCCACGTGGAACAAAATCATGATACATCTCATACCATATATGTATCACTCCTACACCTATTCACTAACCACCATGGCAACTTGTATTCTATGCCTCTTACCAATTATTTTATTTTTAAGGAGCCTATCTCAATACCAATCCATAATTGATTCCCTACCAGTAATCATTCGTTCCATTCTAATAATCCTATCAAATATACTTCACTACTAATTCATGTGTTATTAGTCATCACTTTTGGCTCAACCTCCTTACAATAGTTTCATCTATCTCACCAAAATTGGGGCATGCATATGAATTATTTATAGCTAGCTCAGACACAGCTAATTAGATACAAAGTGATTAAAACTTAGTTAGTTACATAAACCTACATAGTGATTCATATTCATATAGTTACTCAGATTGGGCTTAGATTATAATATATAAAAAAGATAATGGTCATAATTATCATAATTTATTATAGTGTTTAGCATATTTAGATAGATACTTTTACATAGTTTTATGCTATAGCTCAATTTTTATGCCACTTATGGTAATAGGGGCATGCACACATTGCAAGGCCACATAGGCATAACTTTATCACTCAAATTATACAACTTAGTTTATCTAGATATCATTTTGGGGGCATGTTGCATGACACATGTCTCTCATATCCTAGTTGTTGTACAAGATTATTTAGAAAGAATGGCAAACCATGCCATTTTGTATGTTGTTTACTACTCATAATCTAGATTTTTGACTTAGACTATACAACTCAATTTATCCATATTTCAAATTAGGGGCATGTTACATGGCACATGTCTCTCATATCCTAATTTTTTCACCTAATTATACAAAAAGATTTGCACTACTATGTTTTATGTTATTTCACCATGCTTAGTTTAGAATAATACTTACACCAATTTTTACACCAAATTTTTCACCAATTTTGCATTAACTTTGCACGAAAATGAATTTTATAGTTGACTATAGTGGTTGACTCAAAAATTTTACACTAGAACTAGATTATTTGAGTTGTCTAGGGCTAAGGTCAACTCAAATAGTGGGAAAGGATAACGTGTTATCCATGTCATAGTTATTTACTCAGACTCAATATACACCAGAGTGGTGGCAAGCATAGCTTGTTGCTCACAACATAGTTGATTTCTTAGATTTAGTACATGGGCATCTTCATTGTAGATCCATATTCATAGGCATCACTCAAAATCTTGTTCAATTCTTTAGCCAAGAAGAAAACAAGGATATAGTTCATCTTCTCTCTACATGTGTTTATCACATCAAACCCATGGAACCTCCGATTTCAAGAAAACACATGCTTCACATGGAAGTACATCTATGAACTTTATATTTTACACTAGTACTTTCATCTTATTGTATTACTAGATTAAAGGGGCAAAATATATAAAATCAAATTTGGTCAAGCAAACACAAGTACTATGTGTTTTATAGATCTTTCACATGAGGTTCCTAATGATGATTGAGACTCTTATTTGTGCATGTCATTTAGGTCTTTTTGCATCCTTTTGACATTTTTCATGATTTTATATCTCTCATATTAAAATCCTAGTATTCCCATGTTAGTCCTTAACATAATCATATGGCACCTTGGCCATTTTTTTGAGTCTCACCTCAGTTTTATCCATTTTAGATAAGAGAACCATAGGAGACACTATATAGTTTCCTTCCTAGTGTTATTATCCAATGCCCATTCTAGAGTGTTTTTAAGGTCCCTTCATTTTTGGGTCTCTTCTTATGACCATTTTAACTTTTTCTGAGTTGGTTGGTGCATGAGTAGTTTTTCCAAATTCAAAATTAAGAGTATTATATTTAAAGGGTTCAACAAGGCATTTTACACGTAGGAACTTATCTTTTGGCACTAGTTAAAAAAAGAGTATTAATACACAACAAGCTCATTCTATGCCATATGACTAAAGTATTTACATACCATACCTAAATTTCATGCTTGGACAAAGAAGAGGGCCTAGGTGAAGATCATTATAGATACACATCATGTTTGGTTGATCATGTAAATTACCTAAGGGAAAACTACATCAGCATGAGGTCCATATCATTGGGGATATGTAGGCAGCAATTAGGGTAATAGGGGTTCTAAGGATAGATCAACCACACCCCACTTCCCCATTCCACCCCCTTTTAATTTGATCTTTGTGTGCTTCTTGTGTGAAATAATTCATTAGGGTTTTGAAGAGAAGAAGGAAAAACATAGGTATAATATTGTAAATACCTATATGTGACAAAATATCTTGTAACTATAGAAGGTTTCCTCAGACTTGAAAGTCTCAGTTCAAGTGGAAAACACTAGTGGATAAGAGCATTGGGAAGGATAGGAGTGTTTTTATCTAGTGTAAAATCCCACTCTAGTGTTAAAAATCAAAATGAAAGTCAAACAATTAGATTTGACAATAGGTAAATCATCTTATAGGTTAAAGACAGTCAAATATAGTTCCTAGGCTAAAAAAAAAAAGATAAATTTTTCATCCTTTTCTATGATTTTATCTCAAACCCAAATTATGTAACATCATTATATATGCAAGTAAAATGTATTATTGAATGTTTATTTAGTTACCCATTTCACTCTACTCCATTATTTATTTGATTAGGATTAATTCCATTTAATCACAAAATCAATAAACTAGAAGCATCTCAACACAATGACAATATATCATTGAATAAAAAATTTGAATAAGTTTGGGGAGTGGCTTTTGGATTTTTTTACAATACTAAGAATTTTTTTTCCTATTATTACTACATTTTTGACACTTGGCACAAGAAAAATGGAAGTTACCTAGCGTATATATAAGTTCTTATATATGTTTTTGTTGCCTCCAATTATGCATAACAAAGAATCTAATTAGACAAGTGTGGGATGGAGTTTTTGGTTTGTAATGGGAAATTAGTTATGGCTAATCATTTTTATTTTACTTTGTATAATGCAAGAAATATGATGGTTTTAATAAAATCAAAGTGGGAAGGGAAATTATCTCCAACTTTGTAAAATGATAGCATGATGTTGTAGGAAGTAATTAGTTATATAAGTTTCAACATGATAATCCAAGGGTAGAAGTTAAATTAGATGTCAAGGAATGTCCAAAAAATGGGTTGAGACTAGGATAAAGTATGTCTAGCAAATGGGCCAATACTAGTTAGAAGATAAGAGATGTTTAACAAATGGACCAAGACGAAATAGAGGAGAAGGAAGATCTAGCAATAGAAGCTAGGATTAAGAGTAGGTAGCATGCCTCAAAAGCATCAAAATGGAGGAAAATTGTAAACCCTTACAAAAATATGGCCTTTCATTTGTATTAATCTATGTGATTATTGGTAAATAAATAAGACATGGCATTATATGTAATAAAAGAAAAAATAATTCTAGTTGTGTAAAAAATATGTTGAAAAGTCACAAAGAAGAGGAATTGTTTGTATAAGCTATAAAGACATCTTGGTTTATAAAAGAATGTAAAACATGAAGGACAAGTAGATAAAATAAGATAACAATTGTAATCCATTGTTCAAATATATTTGTATCATATGGCCTCTAGGCCATGGAAATGAGCAACTGAAATATATTAATGGAGATCTTCATATATAGTTTGTTGTTATTTATCTTGTTATATATTCATATATGTTCTTTCATTGATTCTCACACTTATTATTTAGCATGTAAATATGGTTTTGTTATCTTTACTATTATATAGCTAAGAATCACTATTTTTTAGGAACATAAACTAATTCAAAATATTCAAAAATACAAAATATTCAAATATTCAAAAAAGATAAAAACTATTCAAAAAATTCAAAATTAGGACTTATGCATGACATGCTTAGCTAGTATACATGATGGATTGAGGTTATTTATCATATACATAGTGAATTACATATTATTTTTTATGCACATGATTTTCAAAGTATATATTATTGTGATACATGACATACATGTTACATATTATACATGGATATATATAGATGCATGGATGGCATTCATGACACCCATGGGTTACATTTAAACATTGGGGGAATTTCAATACAATTTTTAAATTATATATTTTTTTTCCATCACATTATCATATTAAGATAACTAATATATTTATACATGACTTGCATTTACATATACTTTTTAGGGTGTTATTTCCTATGGATATTATGCTTTACTATACTAGATAATGACATTGACTAGTTTTTTGGACTAAGAATGCATGCGTCATGCATGTTTGATGTTGATGCTTATTATATTATGTGATGAATAGTATGTTTTATATTATGTAATTAAATGAGTGCATTGTTTATATTGTGACACTTCAAGTGCTAGTTATGTTACAGGATCTTGTAGTCCACATCATGGCCATGTTTTTCATGTTGGGTTGAAGTCAAGCAATATTTTCCTTACCTTTGGAAGAATCCTCTACAACTTGTGTTGGAAACCTCAAAAAAATTCCAAGTTTATTTTGAGGCATAAAAAAAATTATTTTTTAGTATAAACATCACACTAAGTTATGTATTCCTCAATTTTATCCTTATCTATGATCTCAATGTCATTTATATTAAAATAATAATGATTAAGGTTGCTTGATCCAAAGTCTATTGGATCAAGGTTGGTTGGAATGGAAGGTAAGGATAGACTTTGGTACTTAGTGTTTCCAATCTAATCAAGTCCTAATTATTTCACAAGTTCTTACAAATAAGTATGTTTTTGTGGTAGATTTGGCAAGGAAATATTTGAAAGAGTTATCAAAACTCTTCAGCTAAGATCTCTCTAATGGATCATTACCACAACCATTGATGATTCAACATATAATTATAAAAAACCAATTGAAAACAAAATAAATTGTTATACATACAATGAGATATGCAAAGGATATGTAAAAGATTATAGAATCATGTAAAACATGTATATTACAATGAGATCACTTACTTATATAGGCAAGGAAAAATAATATGCAAGCTAAACTATGAAATGTGGGACAAAACTCCACATAGGACAAACCTAACAAGCTTGAGTAATAAGATACTCTAACACCACCCCTCAAATGAAGCTAGGGTTTAACAATAGAGGATATAGTGTGAAGTCATGTGTCCCTATGGATGATAATCCATCCTAATGAAGTACATGGATGTTGAGTTGTTATAACTGCCAAGTCAAAGTAGGAATGTTGTTCAATACTAGGATTGATAAACATAAACACTTCACTCCAAAGTAATAAGTATAATGATGAACCCAAAGAATCATTACTTGAACACCATCCAACAAGATGGTGAGAAATGAGCATAAAGACTGGTGGGGATACCACACTAGTGTCATTCGTGGGGATACCACACTAGTGTCACTATAAAAATCATCAAGAAGGGTATGTATTCAAGTAAAAATCCTCACATGGGTTTCAAAATACAAAGTTGTAGAATAAGATAGTATACACAAAAGAGAAATACATAATACAATCAAAAGTGCAAAATATATATAACTCTCATAAAATGGAAAAAGAGAGAAAATAAAAAGAGGGAGATAGAAATCCCCTAAAAGATGATGTTGAAGTAGTCTCCACTCCAAGTACTCATACGTCACAAAAGAACTCAATCTATACGAGTGGTCTAAATCCACTTCTTGATCACAAAAAAAAATTGACATTGAGCTTCATCAGAATAGCTTCAATCAAGAAGACTATTAGTGGTGATGAAATTACATGAGTACTACATGTGCAAGGGATACTCAACACTAGAGAAGAATAATGTACATCACACCCCCTCCATACTGCTAATTTGGTGGAGTGGATAAAAAAAAAGGTATGCATGAGTAGTTCAAATCCACTACTCAAACACCAAACAAGTTGACACTGTATACACTAGAATCACTCCATAACAATGAGATTGTCAACTATCAAAAAAAGGTGTCAAAAATATAGATAAGTATCTCAAAGATGATGGCCCATAGTGGTGATGGAAAACACAAAAAATTGAATAAGTGAAAAGGTGCTCAGAAAAGAGCACACAAATATATGAAGGTAGATAAGGCTAAATCATCAAAACCCACATAGCACTTTATAAATCAGTGTGAGTATAATATAACCCATATACAAAAACACCAAATGGAAACAAGGAAGACACTAGAATTCACCATAATAGCTCCAAATGAGGAGACTATCAACCTATTAAATAATCCATCAAGAGAGATGCTCCAAAAATAAGGAAGCAAAAAAAAATTTCTATAGAAGAAGGTGAAGCACTAATAAAGGGGCCTCTAAGAGACATGACACAACTATCAGTGTGTCAAAGTACCAATGCATGTCATGGGATGATAGAAGAGTATGGAAAATGGAAAAAAAAAACATAATGTGTGTAAACACACCAAAAAAGAATCAGCAACCAAAAATAACAATATGTAAAACACATGCAAAAGGACATCAGGTTCAACCAAAAATGCATTCGAGATAGTGCATATATGAAGTATAATATAAGAACCATAGCACATGAAAACACCCTATTATTGATAATGTAAAATTAAGAATAGGATGTCAAAATCAACCAAAAATGCATCCATGAGTGTAATAAATGATGACACTATAATCAAGAAGAAGCAAGAAGGAAGTTTGTGTTGCCTATGAAGGAGTGTAACCTCCTACCAGACTGGACCTCACCCTCTAGTCTCTAAAAAATAAAAGAGATAAGGTATGTGAAAAATAATAAATATTCCCTCAATAAATGTTCACAACATAACTAATGCATCACCACTAAAATGTCACCACATGATGTAAGCACATGGCAACACAAGCAATGCAAAGAAACACCACCCTAGAATGTGGCACTTTATAACTTTAGTGAATTTTAAAATGTAAATAGGCCCAATGCATTGAAAATCGAAAAACATGAATTTTTGCAAAAAATGGTACTTGATTTTGAGCTATTGATCAAAACTTATTAAACAATTACATTACCATCAATAAGGCATATATAATAAAAAATTGCACTAAAGGTTTAAAAAAAATAATGTGGCTAAGGTGGACCTAGCCTTCTAACCACTCATTAGAACTAGCATGGAACTAAGAGTCTCCTAAAATCAACATAAATCAAAAAATAATCTGCCAATAACCTCTATGCATGTGCGAGTGAACTACACTTACTCTTAAGGAAAAAAATACAAGTATTTAACACAAATAATGAATATACAATTATGTTTAAAAGGAGAGGTGAGTGGATTATAGGTGTCTTATGCTTGGCAGGTGTCTTAACCCTAAGTAGGCACTCCAAAAAAAATAGTCTCCGTTCTCAAAGCAAATGGTGCCAAAGAAGATATGTAATGCAAGTTTATATCCATGCTCAATGCACCTCCAATAATGTAGATAAGATAAATTCCTTGCATTTCTCCTAAGAATAGCCAATGTAGATCTGTAAATAAGGAGAAAATAAAAAAAAGATGATACCACTAGATCTTGGGATATTTAGGCAAAATAAAAAAATTCCAAAAAAGGAATGACATTCTAGATAAATGAGCCAAGCTTGAAAAGAACCAATGTTGTTTGGAAAAACAGCTTCTATGTGGTGATAAAAATGCAACTCCATGATAATAAAAAATATGCCAAAGGGATAGTCATGCATATCTCATCCCATCATGTAATTCACACACATCAATGCATAGGTGCCTACAAAGTGGTGCTCAGGTAGAGCTAGAATAGGCATTAATAGGCATTTTCACTATTCCTACATGTCCACTATTTCCTAGGATGGGTGGTATTAATAGGCATTGGTACTTAGTGTTCACAATAGGGTTTCTTTTAGTATATTTGATCTATGTTTTACTATCTCTTTCTACATGCACCCCTATTTATTTCACTACATGATTATCAATTACTTCCATAAATTAATTACTCCTAAATCATCACCAAGTGGTGTAGTTACCTCTTTTGAAAAACTTAGGATGTTTTTAGTAGAATCAAAATCTATAACATTTTCATAAGCATCATCATTGTCATTTTTATCTATGATAAATGATTTACTAAATTTCACATCATTTTATATTGCATCTAGATTAAGTGGCTATATATATTTTCATATAAATCTAGTTACATGGAGTGACATGACTTTGGCTAGTGCTCTATGTACACACATAATATTTATAAAGTTGATCATTTATTGATGTTTTCTCTCTTATAGTAACCTATCAAGTTTAAATATCCTTGAGTGAATTCATTAAAAGGTGAACTAGGAAAGGGGTGGGTAGACTGATGGTGATTCATGAGAGACATTGTTGTTTATCTATCATGCCTACATCCACTACACTTCCCCCAAACATGCTCCCATAATCAATAGTCCTCTTTATAACCCCTAACTATACCAAGACTTATATTTTCTAACTATATATACCTAAATCAATGTATTCTTACTGAATTCAATCAAATTTCAAACTAAGTCAGCCTAGGTTGATGTAGTTTAAAAGTTATGATAGATTCTTCATAATTAAGTTATAACTGGCTGACCAAGTTTGAGGGTAAACTATCATATTTTTAACTACAACAAATCTGAATAATGGAATTTGATAAAAATTTAGGAAGGGTTAGTATCATATGTCACTATAAATACAAGTCTCCATTTCAATCTAATAGAGAGGCTCATTCATTTTCACTTTGCCATTGTTCACAATTCTACTTAAGTCTAAATTTGGAGAAACCATTGCTTAGATCTTGTCTTCGAGGGAAAAAACTTGTCTTGAAAAATATTATATGCATTAGGAGGATTCCTATTATCCTATATATTTATTCAACCTTTGTGATATTTACAATCATAAAAATCTCTTTCAAAGAACCATTTTCCAAGGGGAGATTGAGGCTTGACATGTTTTGTTCAAGGTAAGTATTTTTTAACCCTAGCTCTTTGATTTGATAGATAGAAATTACACAATTACTAACTTAAATGAATTTATAACTCTTTTTTTAATTTCCTCTACACTTATACATAGTGTGTCTATAGGTTTTTTCAAACTTTCCATTTACCACTTTGGATAAACTAGGCCCTCATTTGCCTACTATGGTTCATTTTCCCATTTTAGTTTATTTTAACTATCCCCTTTGTTTGTGTTTATAGATTAGAAATAATATAATAGATTAATTTAATATTATAAAACTTAGTTTTATTTAATTATATTTATTACTTAGAGGCTTTTTAATCCTCTCTATTGATGTCATGTGATAAGATCTCTTGCTAGGTTTAGGGGATCCATTAGGTCATATCTTGATACACTAAGTATCAATGGGATCTATTTGATTTAACTTCTCTGAGTCCAGGTCTTTTAGATAGGATAATTTTTATTTCAATCCTATTTCATTGCATACATTTTATTTAACTTGATGTGAACTAACCATTACTTTTTCTCTTTCATCAAACTATATTGGTGTGGGTCGATATAGTTTTATTCTTGTGTTTTTCTAATAGGCTAAATCAATGCAAATACAGTCTAATATTTGTATTTTTAGGAAAATACATCAATGTGGGGAAATATATATTTATTATTATATTTTTTAATAGACTGTATCAATGTAGGTTGATATAGTCTTACACTCAGATCGATGTGTTTTCTTTAGTCAGCCAACTATATTAGCCAAGGTCGATCTAGTTTTATTTACCAAGTATTCTTTTTCCCAACTATATTGACCTAGCCTTATTATTTATATTTATTCATTTCTTTAGTCAACTTAAAAATACAACTAAATTAATTTATGTATCAAAAAATTCAATCTTGTCAAATTTACTTTATTCATCCAACTATATCAATCCTTTTTGATTTAGTTATAAATTTATTTTATATTTCTGTCAAACTATATCAACCTTGATCAATATAATCATGTGTTTTTATATTTTTAAATAGACTTTATCGACCCTATATGGTATAGTTTATTATTTTTTAGCTATATTTACATAGACTGTATCAATTTGTGTTGATACAGTTCAATACTTTATGAATAACTACATCGGCTTATATTGATATAGTTGTACATTTTTACTTTTTAACCTAAGCAAGGAAAATTAAAATCTATTTTTAGTAATCAATCAAACATTTACTTTGAATTTGATTTCTTGTTTATTTCACCTCATTGAATGATATAAATTGATGTTTTACTTTTATTTTCTATTTGTTTGGCTTTCCCTAAAAACTGTGTTCTAGTAGTTTTCAAACTACTTAGATATTTTTATATAGGGCTATGTGGTGTTTTATTTACAATCCTTGTCTATTTTTTATAGATATTATAGCATGAGGGGAAACTCCTAATACTCATAGCCATAGTATAAATTTAAACATGTACTTTAATTTCTACTTACCTCATTATCTTTAGGAAAAGCCTAGTATTCCTCTTTTTTACCAAACCTTAGGAAGCCCACCATTTGTTTAATTCTATAATGCACCGATTATTGGTTGGCACCAAGAAGTTACTCTCAACTTACCCTTAAAACTAGGTTTAGTTGGATATGTTGATGGTACTTCCTCTATAGTTAGTGATTTAAAATATTGCACTGACACTATTTAATTGACAAACATCTTTGAGATCCTACAAATAAATTACATCCTTTTAGTATATATACCTTATTTTCATTCTAGATAAATAGTTTGCTAAAATATTTATTTATAATTTACTAATTATTGTATTCTATATTATAAATTTTATCACCTAATATCAATATTATTTTGTGTTGTATGTTCCAACTACATCAACCAACATTGTTATAGTTATCTATGTATGAACAAACTACATCGACCAAGCTTGACATAGTCTACTAAGTTTACTTTCTTTTTACCTTTATTTATCAAAATGTATCGACTAGGACTAATAATATCTATTCATAAAACTATTAAAATTTTCCCTAGACATGACTACATTGACTAAGATCGATTTAGCCTATCTTTCACATATTTTGACCATGTGATTACATTGACCATGGTCGATACATAATATCCTCTGGTAATTGTACCCTTCATTACTACATTGACCAAGTTTGATATAGTTTTTATTTCACATTTATGTATGTGTAACTACATCAAATATGATCGATTTTGTACTTTTTTATCATTATTTATGATCATTATACCCTTTACTGACTATATCGACCAATCTAAATATATTATATCTTTCACATTTTTTGTGTGTAACTCATCGACCATAGATGATATAGTACATTTCTACTTTTTTGAGTTGACCAATATAGTTTTCACTTCAAACTCTCCATCATGTAGTATATCTTTTACAATTCTGAAAAAATAACACAACACAATATGGTGGATTTGATTAACTCCCATACATATCCTAAATCTCATTTTAATATTATCAATAATCAAGATAAAATCAATTTTCATGTAACTACTAGAGAAATTAATTATAATTAACTCTCTAACTCCCAACTTTTAGATATATTTAATTATCCTCCCCACATGTGCATGGTTGAGGATGAGAGTGATATTGAATACATTACCTAAATTATCATTTTCATAAATGAAAACCCTCAACATAGGGGAAAGGATCGTATGGTCATCTATAACCATATGATGGGATCTCACATAGGAGGTCCCCCATCACCTACACATACCTTTTGAATAGGATTTGGGGCACATCAATACATGACTTCTTATCTTCCTTCCTCTTCTACTATGCCAGGTTTAACCACTAATATGGTAGGTCTTTCTTATATTAGGCCTACTTAAAGTGCTCATAATACTACTTATGTTAGCACTACTACTAGTGCATCTCATGTTGCTTATACTAGTCACCAATTTTAAATACTAATCAAATATTGATATAATTCATGAATTAAATGTCTACTTTTCAAACTAATAATGCTAACCAAATGATGCAAATGCAAAATAAAATATTTCAATTACAAATTCACCCTCAATAACCTCAATGGGGAGTACAAAATTAAAATGTCCCCCCACCACATTTAGAGATGAATAAGGTAATCTTATTCCTCAACCCCCACTTCTTAATAAAGTCATCAAGCATATTCAAAATAAATCACTAATTCCTCAAATTACAAACATATACATAGGAGGTATCATTGTAAATACCACTTGTAATGGATCCACTGATCCTATTTTTCATTTGAAAGATTTTGGTAATCTTTAAAAATATTGTATTAATCTAAATACCTTTGTTACTACCAACTTTATGGCCAACACCTTTTTAGGTGATACCATAAATTGGTATAATCAACTTAAGACTCATATTATCTCTAGTTTAGAAGACCTAAAAATAGTTTAGCCCATTTTATTAATTGTAAATTTTGTCACTTGTATTTAAATCCTTTGATGAGATTCCTAATCTCTCCTCATCTAATTGGTTCAATGGAAATATCTCACTTGTGGGTAATCAATTTGGTGAGATGAATCTCTATAAATAAGAGCTAGCTCCCTAGATATGTCTTGAAATGCCTTCACCTATAATAGTTAATTGTTTATGGGGGAAAGGGTTATAATTTTCATGAAATAAAGCCTATTATAGGGGGTGATTCACCAATATGTTTACCACAAGACTATCATACTCTATCACAAAGAGATAAGGCATACAATAGTAGTCTAAGATTCCTAGAATGCACTAACATCAGTTTATCAATATAAAGGTGACATGCATGAAGACTATCCAAGGTAAGTGTAAGCATAGATAATTTTTCAGATTATAAGACTTCTTTGTACACCTAATGACATATGAATACACTTAAAAACACTTCATATGACCTACTAGGCATGGAATCACTTGCATAAAACATGGAAGCATTGAGAAAAAGCAAGTATAGATGAATATCTCTTAACCATTCACTATACATCTCTTCACACACTCTGAAAATATGATATATGAAATAAAAATAGATTTAATTTATTATATAATGAAATTACAATGTCAAAACCAATAGGTCTTTTCCATACATGGTGTGGTATTAGATTACAAAGGTCAAAATGGTAGCTCTTATGGAACTTAAGAGAAAGAGGAGAAGAGAGAAGTAAAAAGGTCACAAGTACACTTTTAAAGTGAATAAAACGATTTAAATATTCATTAAAATATGGTGTGAAACAAACCATGCAAGTTTATGAAGCACATGTGTCATCTCAAGTCATGAAACTCATGAAAAGTGGTGTGGAAGTTCTCATTCTGGCTCATAAAAATACCTTTATGATTCACCTCTATTTGAATGTTCCAAAACTAACTAAGGATATGTATAATTATTGTAATGAAATTTAAGGATTTCATACATGCATCTCCATGTATTGTTTATAGTCTTGATATTTTGGAAACTTTTAGAAGTCAACTGTCACCATCTACAGTCTAAAAAACTCCCTTTTCTATCACCCCTCACACTCGGCCTCGTAAAAGGCATTAATTTTACATGTAAATTAATAAAATGTAGTGTATGATTTTTTTTAATACCCTCCATGTCCTTAGAGGCATCATTAACACCTTAAAATTAGCTCAATTGAAGTTTTTCACCCTTCTCACTAGTTTGGTCACTATGCTAGTTTTGACTGGTTGAGATGAAGTAGTTGGTTGAGGTACTTAGCACTTATTCCAAGAAATTAAATTGACATAGGAAGTTATATTATGTCTTAATATTCCCTTAAATGTGATTGGAATCTCTTAGAACCTCTTGAAACCTGCAAAACACATAAAATAATCAAAAGTATCTTGTTTTATATCTTATTTGTATAGCTCTGTACAACTAAAAAATATGGGAAAGAACCTGAAGGATTATTATATAATTTTTAATAAATTTCATGGTAAGCATATCTTATTTGGATAACCCTCCAACCTCATTTCTCCAATCAAGTCACTAGCAAGGGTTTTACAAGGGTTTAGGCCTGTTTACCCTCTTAAGCTTTATTCATAAAGGTTTCATGTTGAATCTTAAAAAAAATCCACAATATTAGTGTATAGTACCCCTATCGAATTCTTAAATATTTTAAGGTTCCCATGCAAAGCATCAAGAGATATATGTGTACTCAAAGTGCTTATTCGAGCTTATTCCTTCCATTTACATAGGCCTGATGTTGTCTTGAGCCCAAAAGTGGTTTTATTTGTGCTTCCCCTACATACCAATGGATCATTAAAATATTTAGTGACCCTATAAACATGATCCAATCCATTTTAATTATCATCTAAGGCTATACATGAAGTTGACTCGCTTTTTGGATTCTAGACCTAGTCATGCTTAGTAGGCCTGTCTCCACCTTAAAGTCCAAAATGAGTTTTTGATGGTTCTCCATAAATAAAATAGGTTATGAAAAAATTTAATGACCCCAAAAAAAAATTTAAATAGATTATAATTATCATCTCAAGGTGGAAGTAATAATCACTCTTCTTTTGGCTTCTAGGCCTAACCCTGCCCAAGTAAGTTTGATTGCAACTTTGAGAGTCTAGGACATCTTATAAGGATTATACCCTCTTTGATATGTTTCCATGATTTCCATAGGTTTTTTCCATATTAATACACATTCTTTAATGGTATATCCATCTTCTTGTCTCATCTTTATATTTTACTTTCCAAAACCTGCCAGTTTTGTTCACAAGGGAGTGCCCTCTGTTTGAGACAAAATAGAGGGCACTCCCCTATTTTCTTAGATAATTTGAATATTTTATAGGGTTATAAAATTTATGGAGACCCTTTGTACTAATTTTTGGTATCTGGTCTTATGGTTTGATCTCCCAAATTCTCAAAAAACTAAAACAGATTGTGTGGGAGGTAAACTGTGTACAAGCTTCTATTAAGTGAACTGTGTGTTACTTGTTTAATATCTCTCTCTACTCAATATCCACTATGAGAGTGTCATTATTATAGTATTATTATCTTTAAGGTATTATAGTCTTCAATAATCCCTCTAAACTTCCACATATTTCTCATATTCTCTGCATGGTCAAACTTAGTGCCATATGACTGTGACTATGTTGCTATTTGGGAATAACCTCTGTAAGTGAACTTTTGTATGAAATAAACATTAAATACAATATTTAAAACCTGATAATATTAATTTTAAGGTAATTTGGTATTGGTTTTGACACTTTTATTCATCTTTCTTATGCTAGACCTCATTAAAACATAGTCCTTTTGCTTTCTACCTCTCATAGTCAACTATAGTTAATTATGATAGGTCTTGTAGGTGTTATATATGATCTAATCCTTGTTGAAAAGACTGAAACCCTAATTGAATATCTATACACAATATTTATAACTTCATTTTCTATTGTCATGCCTATAGTGAGGTTTATCACTGAGGTTATCAAGCCCATTACTCATGGTAACCCTACAGCCAGCTTGTAGGTATATATTCGTGATGAACAGGGGATTTGTAGGTGCTAATGGGAGACAAAAAATAGTATAACATCCCTTGAAATTAATCTCAGGTCATGAAATCTCTCTTAAACCATATAGTACTTATTTCATCATGAAACATGGTTTGTACTACAACCTTGATGTGGAAAGTCTCTTTAGAGATTTAAAATGTAGATGCCACTACCTAAAAATAGTGCATAAAATGCATCTTAAAGGTTCTCAATAGCCATTATCCCTTAGTCATCTACCCTTAAAATTTTACAAGTTCATTTTCCTATGTATAGAATCTAACACAAGGTCATTAGATGCATCAAAATTCATTGTAACCTTGTTGTATGATTCTACTAAAATAGCCTTAGGCATCTATTTTCACAGTTTAGGGATTTAGTGATATTTTATTATTTTTGGGAATTTAGTGTTTAGTTCCTAAACAATAAAGGGTCTGGAGTAAGGGAAAAAATCTAGTTTAATATGACAAAATATATATTTTTATCTAATAATTTACATGAGGAAGAGAAATGACCTTATCTAAAAACAGACTAAAATGAATGATTCAAGGGATGGAAATTGAGGTGTAGGACTAGGACACTGTCATGAATTTGGATATAGCCTTCATTTTATGATTGGATAGGAGTGAAAAAAGTGGAAAAGAGTGGCACCAATTCTTTAGTCCACCTTTGTCACTTTTGTCCAAGATATTTGAGTTTTTTGGGTTTTGTTCGTGCCTTGGTGTGAGCTTGTGTACAAAATTTTGGAGGCTGGAAGTGAATAGAGCTCATTGTAGGTCCATTTCAATCTCCAAACCCTATATCTATCTACACACATGTAAACAACAAATGCATCAAAATTAAAATGGGTAAAAACTAGGTTATGGGAAGAATGATCGCATGATCTAGAACCCATGTTGTCCTGTTCATTGCCAACATTAACCCTCAAGCTAGGGTCTCAGATCAAATGTAGTTCTCCCTTAAGGATTGTGCATAATCAATGCACATAGTAGAAGCAAGAATGGCTTTCTCTTATTCCCTTCCTTTATCAAATATTCAAGTCTATATGTGATGCATAATGCTAAGATATACTATTTAATGATTTTTATTATGTATTGTGCCAAAGTAGTAAGTGCTAGATATAAAATGCCTTGTGTAGTCCTTTATAAAGGAGACTATTTTAAATTTTGGGGATTTAATCACATTTATCTAACATTGGAAAACTTAAGATGAAGCTAATAAAGGGGTTGGGACCTATTAAGTAAAGGGAATTGATCATTAAAGCTCAAAATAACCTTGAACAAGAGTGCTAGAAATGGACACTAGTGGCATTAGTGCTATATTCCAACCCTAGTGATCTTGCCCTATAGTCCCAAGACTTGGGGGGATGGAAAGAGGATAGAAAACCTGACCTTGTTGAGGTGGAATGATTATTTGAAAGGATCAAGATGACTAAGAATAGGCAAAAAGGTGACTCAAGCATAGAACAAGATGTAAATGAATAAAACAAAACATATGACTAAATGTGAACAAAGCTCATATTCTCTACTAAGAGTCTTATGTGAAAGCACTATGAAAATACATGATATATGTGGCTACTTGACCAATTTAGGGTGTATATATTTCCCCCATTTTAATCTAGTGATGCAATGAAATGAAGTACTAAAGTAAAAGAAAGAAAAGAAAATGTGTACCTGAACCTACCTGTGTGGAGATAAGTGTGTTGAAAAAGAGACCAACTCATTTCATAGCCAAGGAAGTGGATGGAGATATAAATAGTGCTTAGAGAAAGAAGGAATCCCTAAAATGGATGTCCCCTATACTAATTTTGAAAGTGGAATATGCATAACATGGAGAAGGAGGGCAATGTTTGTCCCATATGTTGAATCTGACAAGAATGAGAAATGCTTAGAGGCCCAAAACTAATGTCTACCCTCTATCCCACATAAAATCATGTAATTTAGAATGTGTGTATATAATCTATATGATATGAAGATAAAAATTTGTCATGCCCCCACTCTGAATATTTGAACTAGAACTGAGAAATTTTTGGAGGCCTAAAACCAATGTCTATCCTCTATCCTACACAAATTCATATAGTTTGGGTTTAGGTAATGCTATGGACCAACCACTATATATGATTGTATGATCTAACCTAGTGACAACTTGGGTACAACTGGGTATAATTTGAAACTCTAGTAAATTTGCAAGAAGAGAATGACATGTCTTGCCATTCCAATCTAGGTAATCCTAGATGGTTAAGAACATGAACATCTATTCCATGCCCCCAAATCTGATATGTGAGTGATGCATCTATATAATCTAGTAATCTATATAACCATATGTGATATGACCTATCATTCCATGTTGTATGTGAAAAATTGGAGATCAAAACACTATTCTCTACACTATACCTATAATATATTATGTAGTCATGTAACTATGTCATGTTGTATAAAGTTGTATGTGTGAGACATGTAGTATGTATATGCCCCAAAATCTAGTATCCAAGTCTAAATCTATATTGAAGTCACTGTGAATCCATATAATCTAAACCACTATATTTGACTAGTCTATATATCTGTAAGCTAAAATCACTATGGATTCATATGATCTAAACCACTATATCTGAATAGTCTGTGTATCTGTAAACTGAAGGTATATCCCCCTGAATGTTTTGAGTAATGTTGAGTGACCCATGTAGTCTAAATCACTATATATCTTGACTAATTTGACCTAAATTTGATAATTTTAATAATATAGGTGTATGAATCATAGTGTATCCATCTATGAGAGTGGATAGGCATGCTAGATAAGTGTAGGAATAGGAATAGTAGGAATGATGCCCCCATTTTGGGGAGATGAATGAGATACTTGATAGAGGGGGTTGAACCAAAAGTTATGACTAGTGGAATAAGTAAAAATAAGGTTGGATTATTGTGAGGAGATTGAAAGTTTGTTCGATTGATTAGGCTGAGTTATTTGATAGTTAAATAAGTCTTTGATTGGTTAAGACCAAGTTATATGTCTGGATATAAAAGAAGTATATATGTGTGTGTGCCATAGTAGGTAGATGATGTAGTAAAAGAGTAAGGCTTGTGTGATGTCAAAGGTATCATTATCATGATTTTTTGGAACAAAATAGTTTGTAAAATAGAACTATGGGGTTTAATTTATAGACAAGATAGTATGGTGCTTTGGATGAAAAACTTATTTGATATGAGAAAATTGAATTGATTCTTGATTCATTTACACATTGACTAGATTGAGATTTGGAGCTCTAGAATGAGAAATATGCTAAGGAGATGATCACCTTTTGTGACTTGATTTGAGTAGTTGGTAGCCCAAGTGGAGGCTGGTGGCGATGTTACCTTAGTAAGTAACTGAAATGTGTGATTTTTGCTTATTTGGAACCCTATTTTTTATGTTTTTGAGCTATTTAAAGTATTTTTAGGATTTTTCCACTAGTTCTAGTGCTCCTGTCCAAGAAACAACACTCTTGTCTAGTATTTAGAACTATTATCTAGGTTCTAGCACTAGTTTCCAGTGTTAATGTCCTTTTGTAGTGCTGTTGTCCACTAAGGCTAGTTTTTTTATTCTTTGATTTGTTACCTATTATTATGTAGCTTGGTTATTTTTATTGAAATGGTTAACTGATATATATGTTATTTTTTGGGATTTTTTAGGGTAAGGTATAGATGAGGGAGTTTTTTAGAGGCTAGGTGATGGAGACACTGAGATTGTTACCTTTGTCAATGGATGAGAGGGCTCTGATGGATAAGGTAGGGCTAGGTCATGTGTGTGACTCAGGAATTGTACAATGGGATAGGTATCTGATTATCACCTTATGTGAGAGATGGAATGCAGACACATGTACCTTCTAGCTTCTTACTAGAGAGATTATGATTACTCTAGAGGATGTGTACCATATTTTTCATTTGTCAGTTAGTGGATGGTGTGTGACTTTATAAGATGACATGGGTGCTGATGTTATTGATTGTGTGTCATTGTATTTTATTGGTGTGCCTTCAATCATACATCAGAGAGGTGGTGATAGTGATGTATTACTATCATTTATTGTACATTTAAGTGTATATGCTCATTTTTTTGATAGAGTTGCTATAGTGATAGTTGTATATGTTAAAGCAATAAGAGAGAGAGAGAGATGAGCTAAGGGCTGAGCTAGATAGGCATAGGATGCCTCCAAATGATTATGGATTAGTGAGTATGCAAATTATGGATGAGTACATATATCTTCATAGGTCGTATTCAAACTTACATGAGGAGCATGAGTGGTTACTAGAGTGAGAAAGCTAGTGTATGAGGCATTTGGGAGCTCAAAGAGGTATGGGGTCATTGAGTACTAGGCTAGACTATGGGACTAGTACTGGAGGAGAGAGTGAGATTGAGAGTGAGGGAATGATACCCACTCATGATTAATTGTATCTTGATATGATGTATATGTTTTTAAAATATTGCTCTATCTGTGTGTGTGTGTGTGGATATTGTTGGGATTTTGACTCATGCGTATGGTGTTTATGGGATTTGAAATATATTGTCATATTCATTGCATCTGGTTTTTTTAGAAGTAGTTGATTTGGTATTGATGTTGAGGTTGCATATGCTTGGTAAAATGGTACTTGGGATGTGTGATTTGATTATTTTGATAAGTGTGATACTAGGTTTGTAGTTTGATTTGTATGCAAGTAAAGAATTTTATTTGGTTTGTAATTATATGTGAGAAAAAAATTATTTGGTTTTGTAATTAGGAAATTGTTGGGATAAATTGAGCTAGTTTAAGGTTGGTAAATTATTTGGATGGGTTGAGTTGGTTTAATGTTGGTAAAATAATATTTGATAAGATTTAGATTTTTGATAAGTTGGTTTTGGCTATGGATAGTTATTAGGAATTAGGAATGTTAGTTGTTAGTATTTGGGGATGTAAGATAGCACATTGTTCATATTACTTCCTCAAGAGTGGAAGGATAGCTAGACCTTTAGCTCCATCATTTCCCTACTAAGTCAAGCTATGAACTAATGTTGGTATGAATATGCATCATATCACTTTGTGCTATATCACTATCTAAACCTTGATGGTCAACTGAATAAGTTCCCATACTGCTCATGCTATTTAGGAATATGCTCTATATTTGATACTATCTACTGTGTACTAACTATAGTTAGATGTGGAGATTCTACAAAATGTTAATTTATTGGATGTGCAACAAGAACTATGTGTTGTGAATAAGGCTCATCTATCCATAATCATATACCCTTTGGCCTCTATTGTGATGTGTATGACTGAGCCATAGATTGAGCTAGAGCTAAAACCTATGATGAGGGCTCATTTAATCTCAGTTGTAGTGGATTGTTACATGAGATAGGACCCAAAAAATATGGACATAGTGAATATTTATCATGAGAAGTACTTTATGATGTGGGTTCATTTAATCATAATCGTAGTGCATTACTATGTGAGATAAGACCTAAAAATCTAGCTATAGTGAATATTTCTCATGAGTAGTACTATGTTTTGATTCGTGTGACTCTATTGGTTATGTATATGAAACTAAACTATATATTACTCAAACTACAATGCTATATATAGGTTGTTCTTATTATATGGGTTTTTAAACCTTCAAAATAGGTGGAATAAGAGATCTCCTATGGGGCTATGTTCTATAACATACATTACTCTCATGATGAGTGACCGATGATTCCTATGAAGGAATGTCTTGGGATGACTCAGTTGTGGATGAATGAGGTCTATCATTTCATGGTGGAGGAGATCTCAATTCCTGATTTGTGAATGCTATGATGCCATTATCAACACATCTATTAATGCAATCTCTGAGTCCATAACAATCATTATCTCTATGTCTATGGATATAATGATAGTTACAAAAGGGTTGATGAGGCTATTTCTGTAGGAGATGTGGATCTCATCGATGAGTAGAAGGCAATATGATTAACCTCTTATCTAAAAATGTTGATAATATGACAGATGGGCTATCCCACTCTGAATAAAATTGTAGTGGTGCCTTACTATTTTTCTCTTTAGTACATACTATAGGTTGTGCTCTAGAAACTGGCTCTTTGTTCTTAACTGGTTGCTTTTATAATTTGGTCTCCTATCTTGTTTAAGACATGATGGATGATGGATGATAGGAGATGTAGATACATTTATGAAATATAGAGTAATATGATCAAGTGAATTTACCTGAATCAATCCCAATTTATTTTCCAAAGCTAGAATTATATATAATAAGTGCCTAAAAGAAGACTCTATCTGATATAGTAGATGCTCAAGTAGAGGTTGGTGAATCCCCTTAATAAATATATGTCAAATATCTAAATCTATTGGTTTGTATATTAATCTTAACATGTGATTCTTGAATCATAAAATATAATCACTAACTGGCTCTGAAGTATTCTGATGTAAAGTTGCAAGTTTCTCATATGTAAAATGAGGGCCCATGTTTGTTATGTAATATATCAGAAATGCCTCTTCTAAGTCATCATATGTATGTAAGTAACCAATGGGAGGTAGATAAAAGAACCAATTCTATGCTTCCCCCACTAATGTCTATTATAATAACTTGAGTAGAATCAAAGGACTCACATTAAATGGTAAAGCCTTTTGAAAGCCTTGAAGGTATACGAATGGATCTCTCGTTCCATCAAAGTTAAGCAACGATGGTATCTATAAATGTTTATGAAATTAAGATTGTATAAATGTATTCATAAGAGGGTTACCATGTAAATCATTATCATCCTTCCAAGACTTATATGACTTATTTTCCAAGGTAAGGAGATGTACTTTGTGTTGTAATTCACCAATTGCATGCATTATAGAGATAATCTCTTGGGATGGTACATTCGCATCTTGAAGTGGTTAATTTAATCATTAAATTTAATTGTTAATTTTGACCATAAGAATGCTACATTTATCAATCGGATCATAAAGAGGGGGTGTGCTTACTTGAACCTTGGGAGTAATGGTAACTTAGACCTTACTAGAGGGATGTGGGCTACCATTCTCTTTAGGTAAAGAGTGAGAACTGGGTTCTACTATAGTGAGGGGTGGATTGGGAGATTCATTGGTATCTTTATGTTTTAGTGTATCACATTCTAATTAAGTAGAATATGTGCTATTAGCATGAACATGTGCATTATTTGAAATAGATTCATGCATAGAAGTAGAAATAACATTTGGAAGTGCATTGCATTTGAGAAGAGCAGTGAGAGAAGAGTTAGAAACATGAGATGCATATTCTTCTTCACTATGTGCATAATAATCATCATTATTCCATGCATTGTCATCATTGGAATATTGTTCATAATCACTCTCATTTTCATATTTGTTTGCTTGCATGTTCACTATCATAATCATTATCATTTTCGATGTAACTAGGGAGATGTGTAAGAGAAGAATTTAATTCTTCTCTAATATACAATAAAGTATAATTTGAAATTGGAATATCATGTGCATCTTGATATATATATATATATATATATATATATATATATATATATATATATATATATATATATGTAATAATTATAGATCTAGAAGATATTTAATGAGCAAAGCATAATATATAATGAGCCTCAATCAATAAACACTACACATGTATTTATCCTAGGAAAACATCAAAGAGGTAAAAAACTAACAAAGTGATATTCAATATTGAGAAACAATAATAATCCCAATATATCAAATCTTCTTCATCTCACTCCTCAGATAAATTCTTCACAAGTTTATCTCAGACAAATATTTGCCATATACAAGAATACTTGAATATTTTTTGTGTTCCAGACATATTTTAGAATAGGGGTAAAAACTATTTATAATGATTCACAAGGGGATGTGATCATTGTGAAAATAATGGTTCCATCCACCTCGATAAATCCAATTAACAAACATTTGGTAAATATTAAATAGCTATAATAAGATTATTTAGTTTCCTAAAGTTTACACCTTGAATAAATAAATAATATATTATTATTTATTTAATTACTTACCAATGTAAGCCAAGGGTTAATAATAACCATTTAAACATTAATTTTTTTAACACTCCCCCTTAATGTTAAGTGTAGATAAAATCCATAGTCATCATAAAAGAATTATACAATGTGCAAAATTTGAAGGATTTAAAAACCTTCATCATGTCAAAAGTCACCTTTTGAAATAAAAAGAATTATAATCCATAAACTACTTAAAAGTAAGTTTAGGCAAGCATGATTTTGAGATTACATCTCACTATTTCTCATGAATAATCACTAAGCATATTTGGAGCCTTTCATAATATAAGGACCTCCATTACAAATTATGTCTTAAAATGAATTGGGGTACATAAGTAAAACTTCTATACGAAGTTTACTTAAATCAAATAACTTCCATAAAAAAAATTTACAATGCATTACAAATGAGAATAAGTATAGAGAAAAATAAAAATCACATGGCCTTTAAGAAGTGGCATTGTCATGCACACTCCCCCTCTTTGACAACTTTGAGAGGCTTAGCATTACATAAAATTGATAAACCTTGGTAGCACCAAATAGTTTTGTGAATATATATACCACTTGTTCATCCTTAGGACAAAAATCTAGATTAATATCACCATTGATAATTTTATCTCAGATGAAATTCACATGAACTTCAATATGTTTAGTTATTTGGTGCTACACTAGATTTTTTGCTAGAGCTATACAACTTTAATAATCATAATGAAGGATGATACTCTAAAAAACACCCAAATGAAGTTCTCCTAATAACCTTTGTAACCACATGGCTTCTTTATTAGCTTACCTAGCACTTCTATACTCAGCTTCTATAGAAGAGAGAGAGAGTAGGTTTCTTCTTGTTGCTCTAAGTGATAGCACCTGCACCAAACTTAAACACATCTAAAAGTAGATTTATGATCTAAAGTATCACTAACATGGTCAACATCATAATAACCATATAGTTTATCATTATCAATGGAAGAATAAAATAAATCATAATTAGTAGTTCCTTTGATATAATGAAGGATACATTTATCTAATTTCCAATTATCTAAATATAGATCTTGCATATATCTAGAAGTAACACTAATAACATATGAAATATTTGGTCTAGTAATGGTTAGATAAATCAAATTTCTATTAAAATGTTTATACAAATATTTATTTAGCTTGCATACATAATATTTTTTGTTGGGATCAGTGAAAATTTTAGGTTGAGTCATATAAATTTTTTCTTCTAAATCACCATTTAGAAATACATTCTTGACATTTATTTGGTGGATAACCCAACTATTTTGAGCTGTAAGAGCAATAAGAAGTCTAACAATACTCATTTTTGCTACAGGTGCAAAGGTTTCAACATAGTCAATATCAAGTTTTTGAGTAAACCCATGCATAACTAATTGACTTTAAACTTATCAATTTTACCAATTGAATTATATTTGATCTTATAAAGCCACCTACAACTGACAATATATCTTTTAGGTAGAGGAGGGACAAGTTCTCAAGTTTTATTTTAATTAAGACATTATATATAGCTTGCATAACAACATTTCATCTATCATCTTGAGTGGTTTCCTCAAAGGATTAAGATTCACATTCATACATAGTAATTAAAGCATGATAAAAATGTTGACTTTTAGTTAATTTATTAAGGTTATCAATATTAAAAGATTGAATTAGGGATTCTTCCCATTTAGGTCTTTTATATTGGACATGAAACTCAAAGGGTTCTTCAAACTCTAAGTTATCCAAAACTAGATCAACGTCCTCAAGGGCTTCTATTTCATCATAAGGAGAAACATGAGAGTCAGGTTCATCAACAATAGAATACTGAGAAGGATCCACAGATGGCTCATAATTTTTTTTTCAAGAATAAGAACATTCTTATTCTCAATGATCTAACATTTAGAGGGATCATATAGTCTTAATTTAGTCTTACTTCCATATCCTACAAAAATGCAAGAATAGTAAGTGGGGTCAAGCTTCTTCCTTTTAACTTCAAGGATAAAGATAGAAGTAGGACTATCAAAAATCTTAAGATGAGCCACACTAGTTTTCTTTTTAGTCCACATTTCTAAAGGGGTAAAAAGATGCAAGGATTTGGTAGGGACTCTATTCAAAATATGAATATTAGTGTTAATGGCTTTAACCCATAAGAACCTAGGAACATTTATAGATTGTAACATTATTCAAGCCATTTCTATGATGGTGCATTTTTTTCTTTTAGCAATACCATTTTGTTGATGGGAATAGGGAGTTGTTAGTTCATTTTGAATACCACAACTAATGCAAAAAGAATCAAATACTTTACTAACATATTCACCACTATTATCAGTTCTTAATCTCTTAATAGATAAATTAGATGCATTTTTAACATAAATTTTAAATTTTTTAAACTTAGAAAAAACATTAGATTTATTTTTAATAAAGTAAGATCAAATCATTCTAGTATAATCATCAATAAATGTAATAGTATATAATGAATCATTAAGAGAAGTAACTTACAAAGGACCTACAACATCACTATGAATTAATTCTAAGGATTTGAAGAATTCATATTATGATTCTTGTGAAAGCGGTTAGTATGTTGCTTATCAAATAAGCAACCCTCACAAGTTTCATGATGAGACGGGATAGAAAGAAGTCTAATAATAAGATTATTTATAGACATATCATGTAAAATTATAAAATGAACATGTTCTAATCTTCATACCATAACTAAGATTTATTTTATTATGTGATGAAAGCATACATGCAGAAGGAGAGAAGATATATAAACCATTCTTTTGAACACTTTCAACAATCAATGATCTCGGTTGATTTTTAATAGACCAACTATCTTTAAGAAAATTTATAATGAAATTATCAGTAGTAAGTTGAGAACAAGATAACAATTTTTTTTAAATCTTAGGTACATAAAAAAATATCATTAATAATAACATTTGAAAATTTTACTTTTCCATGTTTAGTTGCTTCTAAAAATGAATTATCTCCTAAGTAAATTCTTTTAGATATATCTCTAGAATCATTAAAAATATCAGATAAGCATGTCTTATGATGCAATGCACCACTATCTAAAATCCATTTATTTTCATTTGAAATAAATAAAGCAACATATAAAGAAATAACATTCTAATCCTGATTATTGTTTTGATTAGAGTTTTGATTTTTATACTTATTTTGATTAGATTTAATCCCTTCATTATTTTTAAAAGATTGATTATTAATTCTATCCTTATTTTTATAATAGGTTTCCCTTTTATGACCAAATTTACCACATAGATTGAAATTTCCATTGGATTTAGGTATATGATTTTTATTACCATATTTCTTGTGCCTATGTTTGCCTTTAGCAAAATTAGGGTTAGATTTCTATTTTTTAGTGTTATCAGAAACATTATTATTAGTGAGAAGTGTCTAAGTAGCATTATCTTTAGAATCAAAATTTGTGATAACTTTCTCTTCCTAAATTAGGACATATAAGATGGTAAGGCTAGGGATATCTTACTCAGTTTGATACTTAAAATTCAAAATTGAAATAAATTTTTAAATTTTTTTATAAATATTTAATTGAATGATAAAATAAAGTAATTCGCCTTGAATCAAATTATAGTTACATATATCTAACTGAGTTTTGATGTTTTTAATTTTAGATAGAAAATTCATAACTTTTTCATCACCCTTCATAGGTGTTATCAATAATTCAAAGATTAACTTAATGATCTTTGAGAGATAAGTTCCCTTGTGCATGGATTCAAGAAGTTTCCAAGATTATCAAGGAGATTCTTGATTACTAATGTGGAGAAGGAATTCATCCTTAACACTCCACAAGATAATGGGCATATCTTCTTGCGATTCTTGTTGAAATGCATTGGTAATCCCAGGGGTCACATGTCATCCAAATAGGGCTTTTTCAGTCCTAATGAAAATATTCCATAATTTACAGGCCATGAATTCAGTGAATTTTCTAAATGTTATAGTTATTTCTATTAAGCATTTGGGATTTATTTAAAGAAAAATGAGGTGAAGCCATGACTTCCCTTTAAACACAATAGTGTCCAAATGTTTAACAAAATAACCTTTTAAGTGTGAATTTAAAATTATTTATAATTAAAAAAAATTTTAAAAAGTAAACACATACTTTTTGTTCAAATTAAAGCTTGATAAAACAATAAATTTTCACAAATTTGTGACAAAACAAGGTGTAGCAAGTGTCACAAAATATACTAAAAACAAGAACAATTTTATGATTTAACCTTTTTAAATGAAAAATTTTAAACTATTTCTAAAATAAAGTGAATAAATCATGAAACTATATTTATATTTATAATTTATATGCTAATCAAAGAAAAAAAATGAAATAAAGTTGCATAATTCTAGGTGTTGAAAGAGTCACCCTCACAATGACCACCTAGACACAATTATTAAAAAAGGTATAAAAATAATAGTATAAGTATTCAAAACAAAAAAATTATCACTTAAATGTATCCAAAATGTGTTAAAACTTTAAGATCGATTGGTTGGATGACTATACTTTCCTAGGTTTAAACTAGATCAAGTGTCAAAAGGACTAGTCGATAGGTCAGGAGGTTTTCACGTGAGAGGGAAGGCATGCAATCCAATAAATAGCTATTAAGTTAAATTAATTTGAAATTGATTTTGACTAGATTCAACCCAAAAAAAAAAAATGCTAATGATAATTGAACATTAGACTTATCTTTTACAAATTTTTACCAAAAAAGAATAATCACCAACTTAGCTATGATTGAATTCAAAGGTTTACATGCAAAATATTATATTTAATTATTTTTATCCAAGTTTTTAAAATAAATATAAATAAATATTTATTTATTGTGCATGTAAATAAAATTAAAAATAAGTTACTTATTTTTTTTAACTTTTTGGTGAAATAATTTAATAAAAGGTCAATAAAATTTGTAAAATTAAAAAGTAAATTATTTTTTAAATATTTGAAAGAACTTTATACTTACCTTAATATTTCTTATAGGTGGAAATGGCACATGTTTGGGAGGAAAGAAAAAAACTTGAGGGAGATAGATGCCTTCTCAAACCTTTAAAATTTTCAAACCTTCCTAAAATCCTCCCACAATGCCAACAAGCCTCTTAGAAAAAAAAATTGGTGCCAAAAACACTTTTTGGCAGCCTCCCAAACCATATAGGTATGTTAATGGAGGAAAAAAAATTGAGTTGGATGATCCAAAGCTTCTCAGGCCTTGAAAAATTGCATGAATCCTTCTTTTTGCAAAACTAAATGAATAAAACTTCCAGAAGGCAATTTGATGCACAAAAACCTGAGTTTTAATTTTTTTAAGTGCCCAGGCCATACAATGGCATCCAATTGTCTAGGCTTTGAATAAATTGAAATATAAATTTAATATTCCATATGCTTGTTGATCTAAATCCTCTCCATTGGCTCTGATACCATATATATATATATATATATATATATATATATATATATATATATATATATATATATATATATATATATATATATATATAAAATAATTATGGATTTAGAATAGATTTAATGAGTAAAACATAATATATAATGAGCCCAGTTTAATAAACACTACACAGGTATTTATCTTGGGAAAACCTCAAAGAGGTAAAAAACCAACAAAGTGATATTCATTATTGAGAAATAATAATAACCCTAATATATCAAATCTTCTCATCTCACTCCTCAAATAAATTCTTCACAAGTTTCTCTCAGACAAGTATTTACCACATGCAAGAATAATTGAATATTTTTTTGTTCGAGATATATTTTACAATATGGGTGAAACCCTATTTATAACAATTCACTAAGAAATGGGACCATTGTGAAAATAACGATTCCATCCACCTTGATAAATCTAATTAATAAACATTTGGTAAATATTAAATAACTATAATAAGATTATTTATTTTTCTAAATTTTACACCTTGAATAAATAAATAATATATTATTATTTGTTTAATTACTTACCAATGTAATCCAAAGGTTAATAATAATCACTTAGACATTAATTATTCTAACACATCTATGTTATCCCTAGATGGAGTACATGCATTATTTTCATGAGAAGTAAGAGAAAGATATTTATCATTTAGATCCTCTTTGGACACAATAGAGTTAGGAACATGAGATGTATCATTTGAACTATGTTGTGGTAATTTTATTCTATTGCATTTATATTTTTGTAATTTGAACATTGAAGTAGAGAAAGAGAGAGAGAGAGAGAGAGAGAGAGAGAGAGAGAGAGAGAGAGAGAGAGTACATTCACATGGAAGCAAATCATCACCAACTACAGGTTCACTTGGAAGTGCATGGCTAATGTGTTCATTTGGTGCATTGTGCAGAGGAGAATGAGGTGAGAAGTATCTTTCTCATTTATCAAAATTATTTTCTTTAGAAGAAGGAATAAAAGACATAGTTTTGAGAGAAGAAGATGCATATACTTGTACTTCACTATCACTATCATGTATATCATCATATTTCTCATTACAATAATAGTAATTATCTTCATTGTAAATAAATCATTTTCCACATTTTTAGCTAATATATAATTTTCAAAATTTGTCCATTCATTGTCATAATTATGATAAAAATTTAGAAATTAATCTATGGGATGAGAGGGAAGAAGTGCCTTAGTGGCCATTTTATTTCTTTCACTAAAGAGAGTGTGTAAAAGTACTATTAAGCAAATTAATGCAAAAATAACTACTAACATAGAGATTTTGAAATTACATTTGATCAAGTAAATAATTTACAAAAATTTCAAACTATCTTCCTAAAAATTGTAAGGAAGGAAAACTTGGGATTTGAGGACCTAGTTTGGAAATATAGGGTTTTGAGCTAGGGTTTTAGATTTTTAAAAAATTATGCCAATAATTTTAATTCTAAAAATAAATTTGAATAGAATAAACGCACAAAAATTAATAAAAAAATTAGAGATTTGAAATTAAATTTTTGCACAAGAAAACTACTAATATTGAAATTTTAAAATTATTTTTGACAAAGTAAACAATTTACAAAAATCTCAAAATATTTTTCTAAAATTTGCAAGGAAGGCTTGGGGTTTAAGGACCTAATTTGGAAAACTAGGGTTTTCAGCTAGGGTTTTAGAATTTTTGAAAATTATGCTAATAAATTAAATTCTAAAAATAGTTTTGAATAAAATATTTATACAAAAATTAGAATTTTGAAATAAAATTTTTGCATAAAATATGAAGGAAAAACCCTAATGGTACCTAGGGTTTTAGATTTGTTTAAAGTAAGTTAGGTTCACCAAATATTTTTTTATTTTTGAGAATCTAGTGTTTAGCTCCTAATTAATAAAGGGTTTGGAGTAAGGGGAAAAATCTAGTTTAATATGGTATAATATATATTCTTATCTAATAATTTACACGAGGAAGAGAAATGAACTTATCTAAAAATGGACTAAAGCAAATGATTCAGGGGATAGAAATTAAGGTGTAAGACTAGGACACTGTCACAAATCTAGATATGGCATTTGTTTTATGATTGGACAGGAGCATCGAAGGTAGACAAGAGTGGCACTAGCACTATATTCCACCTATACCACTATTGTCTAGAAGATCTAATCTTTCTGGGTTTTGTCTATTACCTCAGCATGAGCCTATATACAAAATTTTAGAGGTTGAAAGTCAATAGAGCTCACGATAAGTCCATTTCAATCTCCAAACTATGTATCTATCTACACACATGTAAATAACAAATGCATCAAAAGCAAAAGGGGGGAAAACTAGGTTAGGATAATAATTATTGCATGATTTAAAACCCTTACTATCTTGATCGTGGTGTACATTAACCCTCAATCTAATATTTTAGGTCAAATTTAGTTCTACCTTAGGGATCATACATAATCAACATGCATAGTAGATGTAAGAATGACTTTCACATAGGCTCTTTCTTGATCAAGCATGTAAGTCTATGTGTGATGCAAAATGCTGAGATTATTGATTGATTTTTGTTATGTAATGTGCTAAATTAATAAGTTATAGATATAAATTACCTTATGTAGTATTTTATATAAAAGACTCTTTATTTTTAATTTGAGAGCTTTAATCACATTTAGTCGACATTAGAAAAATTAAGGATGAAGCTAATAAAGGGGTTGAGACCTATTAAGCAAAGGAAACTAATTGTTAGAGCTAAAAAAGACCTTGATTAAGAGAACTATAAATGGACACTAGTGGCATTGGAATTTTAGTCCAACCCCAGCACTCCTATCCTACAATCCTAGGACCTAGGGGGGATAGAAAAAGGATAGAAAACTTAACCTAGTTAAGGTGGAATGACTATTTGAGAGGCTCAGGATGATCATGAATAGAAAAAAGGTGATTCAAGCATAAAACAAGACTCAAATGAATAAAATGAAAGATATGGCTAAATGAAAACAAAGCTCATATTTTCTAGTTACAGTCTTCTGTGAAAGGACTATGAAAAGATATGATATGTGTGGTTTCTTGACCAATTTAGGGTGTATACAAGTCTCTAAAACTATAATCATCATCATTTGAAGGTAATACCTATCTCATCTATCAATATAGCATTTCCAATAGGTTTTCCATAGTCTCTAAAACACATTAGACCTCAAATAGGATTACACCGCTTATTTCCATGCTCCAATATGATTATTTAGCTCTATGTTAAGCTACTTGTAGGTGGACAAAATCATGTATATAGGTAGTGAGTGGTAATATGAATACTGTGCATTATCTTTGGAATTTCATGGGTTTTAGGTCCATAAAAAGATTGAAAACATACTTTATCCATTATTTAGGGTTTTTTAGCTCAAGTGCTACTTTTCAACATGAGATATTCCTTGGCAGGACCTGTAGGTTCATTTGGAGTTGCATATAAGAAGAAAGCATGAAACAATCAATATACCTAAAGGATATGCTTTGATAAACAAATAATAACCCTTCATGATGTTTTCCAATGAAATATAAAGATGTTTCCAAGTTTGAAACAAGCTCTCACACTCCATTTCAATGTTGGACTCTTTTGTAGATGCCGACACAGAAGTACATTTCATGGCTACCTAACTGTATATATTGATTATGACTACTATCATAGACCCTTTATGTTATTTGGCATGTCCAAAAGGATTTTTCATACAAAAATAATGTGAAAAACACATTTTATATCCTTCATTTCTAATCTATAGATGTGATCAGAGCTTGAGCATCATGACTAAAACTAAGAGTAGGTAAAAAGTTGACTATGAGTGTGACAAGACTATGTTTGATAAAAGTATGTATATATGAGAAAAAAATATGGAATGAGGTGGCCCTTATGGAATTGAAACATGTAAAACACCATTTCCAATTCATATGAAGCCCTTGTATAGAATACAACCTTTTGTAAGTAGTGAAAATGATTGTCATTCCACTTGGGACATCAACCTACAAACTAAACCAAAAAATCCCATGAGATCTTTACAAAACATGAAAATAAGCATGGAAATAATGATAATATGGAGGCAACATCATCTAAAATAAATCTTAGTAGCTAGAATGTACAAACTTTTCCAAACCAAGGCAAAACCTATAGGATGCACAAATAATCTTAGGAATGGTTCATAAAGCACAGGTCACCATTCCTCTAAAAAAAATATAAAATATAATTTGACTGAGTTTAGAATACACTTATAATAGCATTTTTTTTAAAACCTCTCTTATTGATTGTACCAAGTACAAACCTAAAGACTATTTTTGCTTGTGAAGCCTAGTGGAAGGAGAGGTAAGTGCTTTTCTTCATTTTTTTAAGCTTTTGATTAAAATAATCACTAAATTAAGTATATGGAAGACCAAGGGACACTTTTGAAATGTACCAAACTATAGGAGGTTGTATAATTCTATACACCTCATTAAATGCTCAAGTTTTCAAGAAAACTACCTCTTTTCTTGAATAACTTGCCACTTCTTAGTTAGTAACAGTTACTTAAAACATAAGAGGACATATGGAGCCTGACATCATCCCTTGAAACCTTCACATTTTCCTAAGAGGCTGTATAAGTTATTAAATGTTTTATTTTGACCCCTAAAATGACTCAAAAGGACATATTTACTAATAAGACTAATGACCAAGACTAATACAACATGAAATGACATCAATTAACATATAATACACCCTACTACATAATACTAAATCCCATATAACCCTCTAAATATAATTTTTTTTTGTATAGGGGTCCCAATTTGACATGTAGCTTCAAATTTGGTCAACAAATTGATGAATCATAGGGGTAGTATGTTTGCTATATTAACTAGACCAAAATCCTTATCAATCCATTAGGATATAGAGTCAGATGTACATTAATTTTGACACACCTTTCCTTTGTCAACACACAAAATACAAGTAAAAACCAATAAGAAGTAACAACAAGACAATAAACTAAGCAAAAACACACTTGTGCTTCATGATCACTTATAAAACACACACACACACACACCAAACTAAACAACTAACTCAAACACTAACTTGAGATTAAAACTCCCTCATGGATCAAAGGGAAAAGTTTAAACCTTCCTTCCTTCATGACATTAATGATTTAGTGAGACATGTAGCCTTTTGACCTTTAGCATTGATGCCTCTATATTTTTCATCTTTATCTTCTTCATGGTGTTTTCCAACTTCATTGGCATGATATTCAATAAGAACCAAGCAACTCTATATATGTCATCTATGAAAATGAACTTCTCTTACATCCAAATAGTCTCAACCTTCTCATGTACTTGGCCTTTGATGTGTAAGTTTAAAAATATGACAGTCCTCTCAGCCTTACTCTCCTCTTTGACATTATGTGCTTGATGTTTGGAAGCACCAAGATTTCCTTCACCATGTTCCCACATCTTTGAGTATGGTTTTAATTTAGATAGAGTTCTTGACTATATTTTAGGTTCAACAAGATCTGTCTTGATGTTATCATCCATGTCTATAACTTCTTCTAAACTATAATCATTAAATGACTTCATGACAATAGGTTCTTGACTAGAAAAATGAACTTCATCTTTATGTTTGATTGAACACTCAATATCATGTTTAGATTCATCAATAAACTTGTCATTATCTATGCAATATTTTAGAGAATAGAAAACTTTACCCAACCTATCAAATTCCTTGCATATGACATTGAACTTCTACCATAAATCTTCTTCCTTATGAATTCCATCTTTAAGAGCTATTTCCTCTTCCTTGGTCTCATGAGACTCTGTTAGGAGTACCACTTCTTAAGGAGTGATTTGACCTTCATCGTTGATTACACACTCCAATTCATGCTTGAGATGGTCATCAACAAATTCATGATCAAACATGGAGTCTTCTTCAAACACATCTCTCTTCAAATCTTGGCTACATTCCTCATGGATACACATCCCCTAAAAAATAGAGGAAATAGAGTCATCTTCATGGACATACGTCCCTTCAAATATGGAGGCAAACTCTTGTGGATTATCCTTTTGTTCACCAAGGGGAGTCCCTATGGTGATTTTTTCCTCGGTCACTCATGAGATCTTCTTGATCATCCATGAATTGAGTTTTCTCTTCTTCACTTGCTTCTCTTAAGATAGGTTCTTCCTCAAGAAGGGGTGAGGTGGAAATTTGATGGATAGGCTCATGGATTTGAGGTGAGGGAGCTGGAATATGAGATGTAGTGGAAGATGAAGGAGTTGAAATGGAGGTGTAGTGGAAGGTGAAGGAGTTAGAGATGGAGTGTAGGATGAAGGAGAGAAATTAGGAGTGGATTTAGGAAAGAAAAAAGCACTAGTAATCTCATAGGGAAGTGAATTCTTGGACTGATTAGAAGGACAAGCATATAGATGAGTAGGAGTTGCATCTTGCCAATAATATCCTTGTGTATAATCCATGGAAACATCTGATTTCATATGACAAGATTCACAGGAGTACTATTGAGGTTGATAGGCATCATGGTATGAATTATAGGGCTCATGTTGGGACTAATACAGAGGTTTTTCTTGATATTTTTCTTGGTAAACTATCTCATAGGGCTATCTAACAACATGGTGTCTAATAGAGAGGGAAATGAAGGGTTATAAGGCTACCACAAGTCTTCATCTTCTTTTTGAATAGCATCATAGAATTATTAAAGAGTAATATTACCAACTCTAATATGATCCTTATCATCCCCAATATAATCCTTATCAACCCCATAACTAGCTTTGTTATGAATTGTATTTGGCTCATAATTAGGTTGGTAAGGATCATACCAAGGCTGATAATGAGTGCCATAAGCTTGATAAACCTCACCAACTTATGTAAAATAATACTCAACACCAAATTCAGCCATGGAACTTCATTAGGAAGCAAGAACAAACGGAATGATCATCAAAGATATTCAAAGGGAATACCTAGGTTGTTTAACTAGCTGATGTAATCTTAGAGTTGCCATTGATGTTTAGATAGATGCCTCCAAAGATTAATTGTTGAAAGACAGCACTAAAAATCTTTCAACATTTTAGACTAAGATTCCTACCAGGCATGCCAAAAATTATTGTCACTTGGATTTTCACCATTTTAGGAGATGCCTCAACTCTCCTCATCCAAGTGACATAATGGAAACATCTCACTTGCTATGGGCAATCAATTTGGTGAGATGAATCTTTAGAAATAAGGGATAGTTCCATAGATGTGTCTTGAAATGATTTCACCTATGCTAGTTGATTGTTTGTGTGGAAAAGGGTTAGAATTTTCATTAAATAAAACCTATTCTAAGGGGAGATGCACTAATATGTTTACCATAAGACTATCATACTCTATCACAAAGAGATAAGGCATACAACACTAGTCTAAGAGTCTTAGAATGCACTAACATTAGTATTTCAATATGAAGGTGACATTCATGAAGAATATCTGAGGTAAGTGGAACCATAGATAATTTTTTAAATTCTAAGACTTCCTTGTATATTTAATAACATATTCATACACTTAATAACACTTCATATGACATGTTAGGCATGGAATCACTTGCATAAAACATGGAAAGATTGAGAGAAAAAAAGGATAGATGAATATATTTTAACCATTAACTATACATCTCTTCACACACTTTGACAAGATGATATATGAACTCAAACTAGATTTAATTTATTTTCTAAGGCAAGTATAATGTCAAAACTAATAGGGCTTCACCATACATGGTGTGGTTTTAGATTATAAAGGCCAAAATGGTAACTCTTATAAAACTTGAGAGAGAGAGGAGAAGAGAGAAGTCCAAAGGTCACAAGGACACTTGTAAAATTGACCAAAGGATTTACATATGCATGAGAAAAGGGTGTGAAATGAACCATGTAAGTTTAGCAAGCACAAGTTTCATCTCAAGTCATGAAACTCATGAAAAGTGGAATGGAAGTTCTCATTCTAGCTCAGAAAACTACCTTCATGATACACCTCTATTTAAATATCCCAAAACTAACTAGAGATAGCTATAATTATTATAATGAGAGGGAAATATTTTAGACATGTTTTTATATGTATTGGTTATAGTCTTTATCATCTAAAAACTTCTATAAGTGAGTCATTACCATCTACAATCTAAGAAACTCCCTTTTTTGTCACCCCTCACACTTGAAATCCAAAAAGTCATCAATTTTCCATTAAAATTCATAAAAATGAGTATATTAAATGTTTCAATACCCTCCATGAACTTATAGGTACTAGGCACACCTTAAAATTATCTCACTTAAAGTTTTTCACCCTTCTCACTAGCTTGGTCACTATGTCAGTTTTGATTGGCCGAGATGAAGTAACTAGTTGAGGCACTTAGGATTTGTTCATGCACAAAATTTATATGGGGAATTATATTAAGTCCTAATCTTCCCTTCCATGTGATTGGAATCTTTTGAAACCTCTTAGAACCTAAAAAACACAAAAAATAGTCAAAAGTACCCTATTTTATACCCTATCTGTATAGCTCTGTACAACTATAAAGGATGGGAAGGACCCTGAAGGATTCCTCTAAAATATTCAAGTACTTCCATGGGAAAAATATCTTATTTTAATATCCCTCCAACCTCATTTCTCCAATCAGGTCACTAGCAAAGGTTTTGCAAGGGTTTAGGCCTATTTACCCTCTTAAGCTTTGTTCATAAAGGTTTCATATTGAATTTGAAAACAAAATACACAATATTAGTGTATAGGACCACTATCAACTTCTCCAATCTTCTTCGTTTCCCATGAAAATCATAAAGAGAGATATGAGCACTCGAAGTGCTTATTCAAGCTTATTTATTCCATTTGCATAGGCCTGAGGTTGTTTTGAGCTTAAAATTGGGTTTATTTTTGCTTCCCCTACATCCGAATGGATCATGCACCTCTGTAGTGACCCTTTAAACATGATCCAATCCATTTTAGTGATCATCTAAGGCTATAAATGAAGTTGAGCCCCCTTTTGGATTTTAGGCCTAGTCATGCTTAGTAGGCCCATCTTCACCTTAAAGTCTAAATGATTTTTTGATGGTTATACCTATATACAATAGCTTATAAACATATATAATGACCAAAAAAACATGTTTCAATAGGTTATAATGATCATATCAAGGTGGAAGTAATAATGACTCTCCTTTTGGCTTATAGGCCTAACCCTACCCAAGTAGGTTTGACTACAACTTTGAGGGTCTAGGCCATCCTGTAAGGATTATCCCATATATGATATGTTTTCATGATTTACCTATGTGTGTTACATCTTAATACACCTTCTTTAATTGTATCTCTAGCTTTTGGTCTCATCTTTATACCTTACTCTCCAAAACCTGCCAGTTTTGTTCACAAGGGAGTGCCCTCTATCTGAGACAAAATAGAGGGTACTTACCCTATTTTATTAGACAAGATGAATATTTTAGAGGGTTATCCAAGTAATGGAGACCATTTTTACAAATTTTGGGCCCCTGGTCTTATTATTTGACCTCCCAAATTCTCAAAAAACCAAAACAAATTGTGTGGGAGGCAAACTATGTGCATGTTTCTATTAAGTGAACTATGTATTACTTGTTTAAGATATCTCTCTACTAAATATCCACTATGAGAGTCTCATTAGTATAGTATTATTATATTTAATGGATTATATTCTTCAATCATCCCTCCAAACTTCCACATATTTCTCATATTCTCTGCCTGGTCAAACTTAGTGCCATATGACTGTGACTGTGTTGCTATTTAGGAATAACCCCTGTAGGTGCACATTTGCATGAGATAGGACTTAAATAAAATATTTAAAAACTTATTAGAGTAGTTTTAATTTCATTTATTATTTTTTTAGACCCCTTTTTTCATCTTACTTATGCTAGACCTCATCAAAACACAATCCTTTTACTTTTTGCCTCTCACAATCAACTACAGTTGACTGTGAGAGGTCCTATAAGTGTTATATATGATCTAAGCCTTGTTGAAAAGAATTAAACCCTCATTGAAGCTATATACACCATAATTTTAAATTAATTTTCTCCTTTCATGCATGGATTAAGAGTTATCACTGAGGTTATCAAGCCCATTACTCATTGTAACCCTACAGCTAGCCTGTAGGTATATATTTGTGATGAACAGGGGGACCTACAAGTGTTAATGGGAGACCAAACATAGTATAACTTCCCTTGAAATTATGCTCAGGTCATGAAATATCTCCTAAACAATATATTACTTATTCCATCATGAAACATGGATTTTACTACAACCTTGAGGTGGAAAGTCTCTTTGGAGCTCCAAAATATAGATGTCATTCCCTGAAAATAGTACATAAAAATTCATCTTTGAGGTTCTCAACATCCATTCTCCCTTAGTCATCTTCCCTTCAACCTTTGCAAGGTCATTTTCCTATGTAGATACTCTAACACAAGGTCATTAGATGCATCAAATGTCATTTCAACCTTGTTGTATGACTATACCAAAATGGCCTTAGGCCTTTGTTTTCATAGTTTAGGGATTTAGTCTCCAAAACTACAGTCATCATCATTTGAAGGTAATCCCTATCTCATTTGCCAATCTAGAATTTCCAATAGTTCTACCATAGTCTATAAAACACATTGGACCTCAAATAGGATTCCACCACTTGTTTTCATACTCTAATATGATTCTTCAGCTCTCTATTAAGCCACCTATAGGTGGACAAAATCATGTATACATGCAGTGAGTGGTAATATGGATAGTGTGCATTATATTTGGAATTTCATGGGATTTAGTTCTATAAAAATATTTCAAACATAATTTCTCCATTATTTATGGTTTTTTCAGCTCAGGTATTCCTTTTCAACTTGAGATCTTCTATGGGATCACCTGTAGGTGCTTTTGGAGTTACATATAGGAAGCAAGAATGAAATAGTCAACATACTTAAAGGATATGCTTTGATAGCAAAATAATACCCCTTCATTGTGTTTTTAAATGAAACATCAAGATGTTTCCAAGTCTTAAATAATCTCTCACACTCCATTCAATGTTGGACTCTTTTGTAGATGCTAACATAAAAGTACATTCATGGCTCCCTGACTGTATATATTGTTTATGATTGTCATCACAGACCCTTTATGTTATTTAGGGTGTCAAACCTGAATTTTAATACACTAAGAACATGAAAAAAACCTTTTATATCCTTAATTTATCCTCTATATATGTGATCAGAGCTCAAGCATCATGATTGAAATTTAGGGCAAGCAGAAAGTTGACTGTGAGTGTGACAAGATTGTGTTTGATCAAAGTATGTAGATATGAGACCAAAATATGGAATGAGGGTTTCCATATGGAATTTAAACATGTAAAACACCATTTCCAATTCATATTAATCCCCTGTATATAATACAACATTCTGTAAGTAGTGAAAATGACTGCCATTCCACCTAGGACATGAACGTATAAATTGAACCAAAAAATCCCATGAGATCTTTGCCAAACTTTAAAATAATCATGATAATATGGATTCAAAATCATCTAGAACCAATCTCAATAATTATATTTTATGAACTTATCCAAACCAAGGTAAAACCTATATGGTGCATAGATTAGCTAGCAAATTGGAAAGGTCAAATTCTTAGGAATGGTTCATAAAGCAAAATTCACCATTCCTCTAAAACAAAACATGAAATGTAAGAATATTGAATTTATAATACACCTCCAATAAATTTTTTCTTGAAACCTCTCTTGTTGATCATACCAAGTACAAACTTGAATATTGTTTTTGTTTGCCAAGCCTAGTGGGAGGAGAGATAAGTGATTTTCTTCATTTTTTGAATTTTTTGATCAAATTTATAACTTAAGTAATTATATGGAAGACCAAGGCACACTCTTAAAATTTCCAAAACTGTAGGAGGTCGTACGATTCTATACACCTCATTAAATGCTCAAATTTTCAAGAAAACTACCTCTTTTCCTAAATAACCTACCACTTTTTAGTTATTAAAAGTTAATTAAGACATAAGAGGACACATTGGGTGTGACATAATCCATTTAAACATTCAATTTTTTCTAGGAGTCTGTACTATTCATTTAATGGTCTATTTTAACCCCTGAAATGACTCAAAAGGACATATTTACTAATAAGACTAATGACCAAGACTAATAAAACATTAAATGATATAAATTAAAACATAATATACACTATGACATAATAATAAACCCTGTATAACCCTCTAAAGATAATTTTTTTTCCTATAGGGTTCCCAATTTGACCCGTAGGGTCAAATTTGGTCAACAGTAAACATGCATAATTTGAAACTGATAAAATTTTCATTAAAAGATGGAAAAAATTATCTAAAAAAGTTGAACACAAAATTTTGGAGATAATTTATTCCATTTTTTATTAATTATCTTCATCTCAAACTCTAATATAATGTTATATCTCTCTCTTTAAAATATTTGAAAGAAGCCCTCGATCAAGCTAAACATCAAGATTTTCTCATAAGACAATTTGAGCCTTCATAACCTATATCGAGAACTCATATGATTATGATATCTAAAAAAAACATCTACCAATTAATTTATTATAAACACTTATTCAATACATGCCATTCATGTTATTCTGACCAGTGGGTCTAACAAGGCAACTCCTTCCCCACTTTTCAAGGAATGTTCTTCCTGACCACCTCCCACATATTTATCATACGTAAATAATTTTTATGTGCATAAACCTATTTCCTATGGTATAAATAAAAAAATTTATTCCTAAACCTTCATCAAGATAACCTAACCCTAATTTCCTTATTGAACATTGGTATGATCCACTCAAATTATGTTGCCATCATGCAAGTTTGAGACATTTTCATAAAATGCAAACAACTAAGGAAATTTTCTCTTGAATTTATCTTTGGTCCCAATTTTGATCATGAGACTATGATTTTTAAATGCCAACAAGCATATGAAAAGTTATTTGAAGCTCATGATTACAAATTCAAACATGAAGCTCTTAATCAAGATAATGTTCACCTTGCTATCTATAAAGATCCACTTCCCAATTATCAATCTAATACTACTCAACCTCCTATATCCAATGTTTTAAAAATTTCACTTGATCCTAATTATCTAACCAATGATAAACATGTAATTAACATGAATAACATGAGGCAAGTAATATCATATATTGATCCATATACACATTCTACTTATAATTATTCTCCTTTCTTTATCATGAAAGATACTTATCCATTTCACTTCATGAGTATCAAACATGTGGAAACACCTCCTAATCCTATAACATGCATCACTCCATTATCATTTCTCCAAACTATATTAAAAACAATGATACAATTTTATGACCAACCTTGCATTTCTATGGATTCTATTGATTTGAAACCATAAACTTCTCTCCACTCAAACCTAATTACTTCAAATATCATGAACCAATCTACTTCTATGCCCACCTCTCCATTCATAACACCCACTACCTCAAATGAGTCAATTATTAACTCAACCAAGCCACAAATGACATCAACCACATCAACTCAACTCAATCCACCTAGACAACCTATGTCATCCAAGCCCAAACAACATACTCCCAATCATCATCAATTTAAGTGCCCTTAAATTCCTCCTTCTAAAGACTTTATTCAACATCATTCACCTTTATGTGATATGGTTCTAATGGGATATGATGAATGGGATCCTATAACTAAACTTTCTTGTATCCCATCTCAAACTCATTTTCTTGAAATCATGAGGACTTCCCATCAACATTGTAATCATTTAATGCAACTTTTATTTGAGATGAACATTTGTGGACTTCCACATGTGGGTTAATAATCTATGTTTCCTAGGTCTAAGGATAATATTCTTTAGAAATATGAGTAAATTTATATACACATTGATGAAACTATAGATACTACTCTCTCACTCAAATTTGCCATTTCTTAAATGATTCATGATAAAATATTACTTTATGCAGATGATCCTCCCTTATTTATTACTATCCAAATAGGTGATATTCAATTCAAATATGCCTTAATTGATGAAGTATTTGACACTTGTGTTACTTCCATTAATTTCATTAAGACTATTGGATACACCGAATGGAATCTTAAATCTACCCAAAGCACATTCTAAGGCTATGATAAAAGACCAATGCTCCCCTAATTGTGTTTGGATCCTAATCATAGTCCCTCTCATCATGGTTATATTCAAGGTTATGCTTTTCAATTTTCATATATCCTATAACATCTTACTTGATCAACCTTGGGCACAACGCATGAGAGATATTATCTCTTCAACATCCCAATGTGTCAAATCTACCCATAAAGGTGCTATATATAAGATTCAAAAAGACATTAATCCTTGAAATTTTAAACAATTTTAATATTGTGGTGTTCTTAAAATACCTTCCCTTGAACCTTTGCCTATCATCCCCTTTCACAAATATCAACGATTTAACTATCCTTTCAATTCTAATCACAGTTATAATGGGCACCCATAACTTATGGGTAACATCCCTCTAAACCTATTAGATTTTGATGATGAAAAACCTGATGAAATTAGTTTTAAAATAAAAACTTATAATCTCCCTTTGCGCATAATTTCTCAATTACCTACTTATTTAAGACCTAAGTCTTGTAAAAATCTAAGAGATGACATTCATGCCTCAATAGTCAGGCCTAAATAACCAAACCCTTATTCTTATCTAATTGATGAAATCATTGATACTTTCACTATTGACTTTCATACGCATAATTACAATGATGGTTATTCCTTTGATGATCCATTATTAGTTGGATATGCCCAAACCAATAATGCATAAATTATTAGTCATAGATCTTCTTTACATCATTCTTATGAGTCTGATTTACATATACATAGAATTCACCTAGTAGATGTAGTCTCTTCTCCTTATATTATACCTGACATTATTTATTCTTCCATTAATGTTCATAAGGTTTGATATGGAGCAGCTAACGACCTCTACTCACTCTACTCTAGTCACCTCTGAGCCTCTTAGAGGTATGCTCCTAGATCACACCATGATAGAACCTTACCAATTTGTATATTTTTTTATTCTTAAAATAACCTTCCCCCAAAGATGTTAGATACATTAATCTAACCTATACTAAGGTTATCTCTTACAACAACAAATCATACTTAGGAACCTACTCATAGATGCACTTATCATGATGACTTACATGATGAGGTTTTACCAATTCCAAAAACTTGACTCCACCTAGATTATGGGAAGATGAGTCATTGTGAATGTCATAAGATAGTTGGCCATTAGGCCAAATATTATTGATCATACTAGAGATTCTTAGCAATACAGTAAGAAAATAACTTTATGATTTCCATAAATAATATACTTCATCACTTAGTTACTCTATATGCACTTGTTTACATGGCACAACTATGCATACTTTGACACACTACCGATAGATTCAATAATACATTTATGCAATTCAGCCTAAAATAGTAGAACCTTATAATTATAAGAGATTACCACCTCCTAAGATATCTCTAAAATATATTCCCAAACATGGGGAAGTCTATTTCCTTTAGCATCAATGTACTATAATAATATAAAAATATTTAGAGTACTCCAATAACATTTCCATGATTTTACATGACCTACATCTTCACCTTCATAGAAACATCATCAAGATCATTCTCTAATGTTGGCTCAATGTTTTTTAAGACCCATGCATTCTCATAGATTAGAGGATATTAGACATATTTTAGTACATATTCCTCATATTAGTTACCCCTCATAAGAGGCACCACATTCATTTCCTCATTCTTCTCAATCTCCTAATTTTTTCATAGAGCTTATGTATCAAGAAGTCTTTGAATGAATCTCTATGAAGATTGATGAGACCATGATCATAACTAGATGTAGTTACAAATATATTTGTTAGATGTTATTGATGATGTATTTTAGGATATATATCAGCATTTATAAACATAAATTTGTGTGACATGTCATATTATTACTCACTTTATCATATGATTAGATTTTATAGTTACATTTTATTATGCACATTATGTTGAGAATTGTTCCCATTGTTGAGGTTGGGCATTAATGTTGTCATTAATGTCAAAGGTTCTTGAGAAGGTCTTTATGAGGTCTTTGATTAGTGTCTCTATGAGAGAGTATATTGATCAGTATTGTAGTGTTTCTGAGAGTGTAAGATATGATTGGTATATGTTTGTATGACTGCATGAGTGATTTGAATGTCAACATAGAAGGTCCTTATTGTTAAAATTGTCAAGTGCTTGAGACTTATAGTATCTTGACAAGGTATGTGCATATAATGACTCATCTTGTGCATGAAAGAACATGATGTCTTGGTGAAATGACTACATATAGGCATGAGCTATTTTATGAGGTTACTTGATCATGTATATGAGGCATTGGATCACTCATGAGAGTCTTAGGGGTTGACCTTCAGACCAAGTTTGCATCTAGACCACTCCAAGACCTTGCCTAACCTAATGAGGCATCATCATATGTTATCAAGGAATATGAAGGATGTATGATAGTTTTTAAGAATTTATGAGGTTGTTTTAATATATGAGAGTGGTGGAGATTTCATGGAAAGAGACATGAAGGTCAATTTTAAGGCCTAATGTGGTTTGCAAATCAAGGTATAAACAAGCAAAGAGAGAGAGTGTGTGGCCTAAAGAGGTATTAGGATCAGTTTTTAAGGAAACTGTGAGTAGAGGATCATTTAAAAAGGTGATTCAAGTTGTTATAAGAATGTGCATGAATTTTTAGGTCAAATTTTGAAGGATAAGGCATGAAAATGTGTTTTAAGGTCTCTCAAGTGCACAGAATAAAGGGTTCTCTACCCAAGAAGGTTTTTTCTTGTTCTCATTATCTTGTAAAACCTTTGCATGGGAACCTAAGATATTTTTGGTATAAAAGGGTCCTATCTCAAAATTATAGGCATTTTTTTTGGATTTAAGAGCTATGCTTTATGAATGATTGTTAAGAATGGAAACATTTAAACCCTATTACAACCCTAATAAAGACTTGATGTTGAATATGTTCATAAAAAGTACCCAAAATGGATTGGTATGCTTAGGTAATATATTGGAGGTTTTATTAAACTCTCCCAGTTACCTCTATGTGTGTTTTAGTTGTTAGGTGTGTGAGTAGACCCTATAGGAAAATGCTAATTTCTTGGAGATTCGCTATAACAATCAGAGTTGACCTAGTCAAAGTATGAAAATGGATGGAGGATGAATATTGAGACTCATATTTGATTGACATAAAGGTTTATGGATATATTTTATCCCTCAAGTGTGATGAATTGGTCATTCAAGTTAGCCAGTCATTAACAAGCCTAACGGTGGAAATAATGAAAAACTTAGGTAGAAGTGAGAAGATGATTAGGAATGTGTTATCATGAAATAATTATGACACCAAGTTTATGAATATGTTTTTAAGGAATTTTAATACATGTTAAATTTTGGTGTAAATTTTGGAGTTCAGTGATTATAGTAAAAAAGTTGCTCACAAGTTGACCTGTCTGGTTCAGATGAGACAATAAGATATAAGGTTATGAGATTGGTCTGCAAGACTAATATTTCCATTTGACCATATTATATTTCTATTTGAGAATGTTTTATGATCTCATAGGATCATATAAATATTAAAATTCATTGAATATATCTATATAGGTGTTAGAGGTCTGAGTCACCATGACTGGTCTTTGAGAAAAACTAGGAATTTTGAGTGGGCAAGTTGTGGGAATTTTTTTGTCCTTTTGCCATGTCTAATGAAGTCTAATGCTCTTGATGAATTTTTTGAGGTATTGGAGGTATTTTTTATATTTTTATTTTCATGGTTGTGTGTATAAATAATGTGTGATCTTCAATTGTTCAAGACAAACCTTTTTGTGTATATGAAGGCCTAATGTGAATAATACTAATAGTGTGCTTTAGGTAGTGTTTTGAACTAGAAAATGTCAAGGAACTAATATGATATTAGTGGAGTTATATTTTATGGTATATTAAGTGTTTCTTCCATTTTTAGAGTTTTAAATTGTCCCAAGGAGATTAAAGGATAACGTGAACCAATGAAGGCCTAATTGAATTAGGTCTCCTTAAGGCCTAAAGAAGGATTTGGTCCATTTGTGCTATGGCTAACCTAATGTAATGATTGATTCATGTTTTTTGAATTTAATAAGGCTTATTGTGTGGAAAATATAAGTGGGAAATTGTGTTTAGATGACCAAGAGGTGTATGAGCAAGAGCCTAGTATAAGAACACGTCCTAATAGGCCTAATTAACTAGTTAAAGAATGTGTTAGTTGAATTGAAGGATATAACACTTTGAAGAGATGAAGAAGGTCTTATATACCATTATAAAGGTGTAGATAAACTATAATGAAGATATTATAAGGATAATATAGATGAATATAAAGTCCATATGACCTAATCTATCTTGAAGAGACCTAATTGAGCGAAGGAGCCTAGAAGGCAATTTAAGAGGGATAGAAGAGAGAGAAGAGCCAAAGAAAGTGATTATAATATATTATAAGAAAAAAAAGGTCTTCTAAAGGTGATCAAATAAATTATGTGGTTATCTTTGAGTCATCTAGGGGGTTGGATCTTCCTTACAAGTTGGTGCTTACTAAAGCCTAGCTGGGTTGGTTTTTAGCTAGTTGGGGTTAAAGTTCCATGTGGAGTTGGCACTTCATATAATTGTGATTTTTTGACTTATAAGACTATATTCAATTTTCAGGGATCAATTTTTTTCTTCCCCTTGAGGGTTTCCCTCTCATATGTGTGTTTTTATGTTATGCTCATGTGAATGACTATTTATGCATTGTTATATCTTTGTATTGCCTTGATGGTTCAAAGAATGTTAAAGTAAATGTAAAATAAAGTTTTAAGAGACTGATTCACCCCCCCTCTCAGTCATTGTGTTTCCAACATATTGGTGATGCCTTGTGGTTTATATCAATTTTTTATTTCATTTTCAACAATCTACCTTTTCACATGTAATTTACATCTATGACATCATGTTTCCATTATGATTTCTTTCATGATAAGTTTAATGTTAAACATTAGAATTTTAATAACACCTATGGATCCTCTTTATCAAGTTTCATTTCATTTCCTTATTTTCCCTCTCTTTTGAGATGATTTTTACTTTATTAAGTAATTGTGCTAGCTCTTTGGTAAGATCATATAAAATCTAGGTGACTTAGATGTATTAAATATAGCTTATACCATTTTCCATTACACTACCTTATATATTTATGATCAGGTACAAGTATACCCATCACTATACCACTAATTACATAAACAAATATTATACAATCTTCATCTTTCCCTTTATCCTTTCATTAGAAGCATACATAGGTCAAATTTGAGATTGCACACTTGTGAGAAAGTCTAGGAACTTTTTGATACCATGATATTTGGTACTATTCTTTAGTGATCGAGTGTAAGCTATCTTATATTTGTCACTTATTTCACTCATTTTTTTTATTTTTAATCCTTATGGAAGAGGAACCAAAAAAGTCATAAAAAGTTAAAATCCATATCTTAAATTAAATCAAAGGTAATAATCAAAATGTAATTGCAATCTTAAAAGTTAGATAACATTAAAAGACATGATCTCTTGCCACATATTCTATCCTAATCAAAGCTCAAACTACACAGTTGGACTCATAATAGAGTTGAGGTCCATTGGGGTGTGGTAGGCCAGTAAAATGGGACAATAGGTCTCATTTTATCATCTATTTACACCTACTTTCTCACACAAGTACTCAATCTTCATATTAGATTGATGACTCTATAAGAGGTCCTTAAAAATAGGGAACACATTATGGAAAGGTAGGTATATTTTAATTTTCTTACATATAGCCTTCATGGGATGATATATGTCCCTAATTCATTAGCCTATGATATGTTTTCACTAGTTAAAGTGTCCTAGGTCCTTGATGCTAATATTTCCTCTCACTATCATATTTATTTGGTGTGTCCCATCATTGCCAAGGATTTATATATCAACAATGTAACACTTCACTCTTTACTTTTCATTTCCTATTTATCCATGATATTCCCCTTTATGGATACCACTTATAGCTTATCACATCCTTGATCAAACTTTCTACCTTCACATTTTGGTTATCCTTTTGTGAGTTGCACTATAAGACCTTGGATAGGACCAAGACTTCTTCAAAAATACCTACCTTCTCATGCCTCTTGCCTTAGTTTTTGATTTGTAGTGTAATACCATGGATAGGACTAGGTTATCCTCATAAAGATATTTTCATATCATATTATCACCATCATTCGCATGTCATTTGATGGTCATACTTTCTTCCATCACACATTGTCACAACATTACATCTGAATTATTTTTTGGGTTTATCCTTGTTTTCATTGCTTATTTTTTTTATGTTTGCATCTACATATTTGATTCACATTTATCATTTTGATTTCATTTTATTGAATTTTTTTACATATATCATTATTATAGATGTGTTTTACATTAATTTTTACCATTCATTAATTGTTTTTAAAAAATCTCTATCTACTCACATTTTTTTTGTCATTTTACATCTATCAATATTTTTAACCATGCATTTGCTCACAGTTGATATAAAATAATAAAATATACATTATACATTTTCCCATAAGCATAAGAAATCATAATCACATATGCTAAAAATAAAATACATTAATAAACAAAATTCATGAGTCATAATGAACCCCACACACACACACACACATGACTCAAACAATTTATATACATCCTGATACACAATGATACATAATTAAAAAAATATCTCTAGGGTTAAAATACACCATGAGGACATCCTACACCACCCATAGAGGCATGATAGTCCATCCACCTAGGGTTAAAAATATCTCTAGGGTTTCTATATAATTCATTGTAGTGACTATGTCAGTTATTATAGTCCATCCACCTATCCTTGTAGATTGGCCACCTAATCTAATAACATCGATACCTGCCCAAGTGTAGTGAAATGAGTGGCTCTCTCCTTAGCCAATACCTTCCATGTCTATAAATCCCCATGACCAATTATTGGTGGTATTTTAACCTGAGTCATAGATAATAATCTACATATCTCTAGGGTAGATTTCCAAACCAGTGTAAACCACTCAACATAACCATAGGTTGAAAGCACAAATAGATCAATCAACTTTTTTGTATTGTGTTATGGTAGTAAGTCATCAAAAATATCATGGTGGGTTGTCTCCATAAAGGGCATTGATCCTTATCTATCATAGCATCTAATAAATACAAACCAAAAATATCTATCATATATCTCAAAATCATACATCTATCTAGCTTATAAATTTAGCTATCTACATAATATTAAAATAATTACTATAAAACACATCTTATTCACCAATAGTATCTCAATATTATCAGACACCAAACACATCCTATATACCATGGATTCATGGTGGTTTTAAACCCATATATTAGTTGGGTTGAATCAAAAAACATGTGGTACCCTATTACATATGTGTCACACAATAGACCAACTTAATGTAGGTTGTGTTGCTATATCTCCCTATGAAAATAGTGGTGGTAGCATTGGAACCCATCTATGTCTCTATGGTCATGATGGCAGTTGTAGTATCTAATGTTATAGCATAATTATTAATATATCCCCTCCTCAATTCTACTGACATCTCCATCTCATATACCTCACTCGATGGGGTTGTATAATAGGAACCTTTATTGGTGTCCCATCACCTCCCACACCACATTGCTCCTTTGCATGCCAAGCCAAAAGTGCAAGGACCACTATAAGAGCTGCTAAGTTTTTAAATCCAAACTACCTTAGTACATGATGAATTAGATGGGGACCTACCCACCAAGGATAAAGTCCCATAATCCTTAGATGACCTTGTGCTTGTATTGTGTTTGGCCATGAAGGTTAAACATCCATAACATACTGATATATGTGCCAAGTAATATGACCATGTGTAATAGTCCCCAATCCTAGGACATATGGTATAACATGTACCACATGGTCTTGTGTCCACATGTGCATGTATGAGAGAGCATCATCTATAACATATGGTAACCCTATTAGCTAATACATAACAAATCACTCATAAACCCAACTCATAAATATCACAACAAGCCCCATTGTCTACTGGACCCTAGATAAAATACTATAAATTTTTTGCACTAACTACAACCAAATAACATATCCTAAATCATATAACGTGTTTTGCTCCAACATCACCATAAAAAAATATAAGATATAATGGGACATTCCCATCTGACTTATGAGAGATCACTCAAGTTATCATAAGTCCAATAATGGTCTTCTAGATATCAAGAATGATAGAAACATATAAACAAACAAATACACCACCAGCCTATACTATTCATATATATCCAAACCTATCATCCACAATGCTAAGGCTCTCTTATTGTCCACTAAATCTAGATTATTGTTAATAACTAGTGTGCTAGTAATGAAAAATCCTAATAATGCATGAACATTCTCTAGGGTGATAGCCACCTCAATGATATCCCCATGCATCACCTATGGAACATATTCATTAGTATCTCCCATGTCCCTAAGAATGTGACAACTAGCTTTATGCTTAGTGTGATCCATTGCATCTCCACGATCCCACCAAAACCAAGTTTAGTAAGATGAGCTCAATCCATGATAGATAATTTTGGTAATAGATATATTAACTATAGTGCATCCACTAGTCTCAAAAGTCTCTATTGCCTTTGCAAAATGATAAAATAACAAAACACCAATTAGATCTCTACAAAAAAATCAACATAAATTATATTTTAAAATAGAAACATAAATAAATAATCAAATTAACTACTTCATCAGCCCTGTATATCAATACATCAATCTTCCTCTATCTTTATAATTGTAATACTACATTATCCATATTATAAACTCAACTTTATCATCCATGTACTAGACTACATCATCAATTTATAATTTTATAGGTTATTGGCCTTTATGTATCATATTGGTCATCTATCCAGACTCCATCAGCTAGCTTATACACTACCATCCATCTATCATGTTATCAACTTAGTTTGAAACTACCTTGGCTATGCCAATTTTTTACTACATCATCACACTCTATAAAACTATATTGACCATTACATACACCATTGACAAAATACAAAAACCCATCCTTTCCAACTACATCAGCCTAGTCGATACCATTTTATTTAGGTGATGATTTTTCACTAAGCTATAATAAATACCCTTGATCTACATTTTGGAATTTTGTATCTTACCCATTTCCCATTAAGTTTTACTCTTATTCCTAAATTTTCTTAGGAAAATTCTTCTACATGGATTTGCTCAAGTATCCATTTTTCCTAATCTTATTCATTTTAATTAAAAAATTATAAAAATCCACAATAAATGCACCCCATACCTAGACTACATAAGTTTCCATTATGATCCATCCTCCAACTTGTCCATCTCCTCAAACTCGGAACATCATTTCTCTCTTTTCTAAATTTAGATACATAGAGCTCTAATTTCCAAAAATAGAAAATATACAAATGAATAGTAATTCACCCCTTTATAGTAAAATTTCAAAAATTTCAAACCTTCAATTTATTAATAAATTTCATATTTTACTCATAACTTTGTTTCTATAAGTAATTTTCACAAACCAAAATAAGCTTTAGAATCTTGATGAGGTAGAGAATTTTTCAAAGCTAACACCATATTTTTGAAAAAAAAATGAAAATTTATCTTATTTTTAATGTTTGTCTCTTGTTATGCATATTGGATGCTTATCTTCATCTTCTTCACATGTAGTTTATCTTTCACAACAATAAGGTAACTGAAGATATATATTTTTAAAATATTTACTTTCACTTATTTTCCACTTTCTACTATAATTAGTTAGCTCATTTAGTGTGTTGTTATTTTCTTTCTCAAAGCACCATCCCATGTTAATCTCTGGTGACACATGATGAGATTTGAGTGGGACATATTTATACACATAATATTTTTAAACTTTATCATTTAATGACACTTTATCTCTTATAATGACATGTTGAGTTCTAATTTCCCTAAGTGCATGCCTTAAAGGGTACATTGGGAAAGGAGTGGGTAGATTGATGGTGCTTTGCAAGAGACATTGTTGTTTATATATCATTCCTACATCTACTACACTTCCCCAAACTTGATCGCCTAATATATTCTCCTCCTTATAACCCCTAACTATACTAAGACCCACATTTTTTGACTTTATCAACCCAATTCGATGTAGTTTTCTTGGATCCCACCAAATTTCAAACTAAGTTAGCCCAGATCAATGTAGATTGAAATTTATGATGGACTCTTAACAATTGATTCAAATTTAGCTAACATAGTTCTAGGTTAAATGTCATATTTTCAACTACATCAAGTTTGGCCGATGGTATTGGCTAAAACTTTAGGAAAGTTTAGGATCATCTATCACTATAAATACAAGGCCCCATTTCAATCCAATAAATAGGTACATTCATTTTTGTATTATCATTACTCAAAATTATGTTTAAGTCTACATTTAGATAAGCCATTGTTTAGATCTTGTCTTGGAGGAAAAAAGATTGTCTTGTGGAATCTTAGATGTAATAGGAGTCATTTTAACCTAGAGTTTGATTCAACCTTTGTGATCCTTACATCCACAACAATCTCTCACAAAGCACCATTGTCCAAGGGGGAGATTGAGGCTCAACACGTTTTATTCAATGTAAGTATATCTTGACCCTAGATCTTTCATTTCATAAATAGAAGTTGTATAATTACTAGCTTAAATGAATGTATAACTCCTTGTTTTGATCTCCTCTACACTTATACCTAGTGTGGCTATAATTTTCTAAAACTTACCATTTCCCACCTTAGGTAACCTAGGCCCTCATTTTCCTACGATGGTTCCTTGCCCCTTTTAGTTTATTTTAATATCCCCCTTGTTTGTGTTTCTAGATTGGAAATACTATATTAGATCAATTCAAATATTAGAAGACCTAGTTAGAGTTATTTCATTATATTGGTTTCTTAGAGACTTTGGAACCCTCTCCATTGATGTTATGTGATAAGTGATTCTCTTGATAGATTTAGCAGATCCATTTGTTCATATCCTGATAATTAAGTATCAATGTGATCTATTTGATTTATCTTTTTTAAGTACATATCCCTTAGATATAATAAGCTGTAGGTCAATCCTAGCTCATTGCATACACTCTGAAACCCAATTCTACCAAGATTGAGTGTTTTACTTATTGGTTCTTATTTTGAACATCCAATGCAACCTATTAATTTTTTAATTAGGTTTTAAAAGGAGAAAAGATATTAACATCTAATTGCTGCAACCTATGTATAGTATGCATTGAGAGTATAAAGAGATCAATTATTTGTCTTTTTCTATAGTTAACATTCCCACATGGATTCTATGGTCATAAAAAATAAGAAGATTCCTATTTTCAAG